>PVKN010032377.1:0-12270 GCA_004027915.1 Capromys pilorides
CTGAACCCCAAAATAAACACTTGGGTTATCTGTGGAATCCATGAGGGACACTGTCTCTCCACTCCAGGTCACACAGCCAAACTAGTCTGATCACTCTTCAATGCCTGTGAATTAACTCAAGTCTGCCTGCTTTACTGAGCGCCCGCTGTGGGCCATGCCACAAGCTAGGGAAGTGTGTTTCCTGCTTTTAAGGAATCCCTGTAACAGATGGAGATAAAAGAGAGAGAGACAGAGAAGTCACCCCAGTGCCACACGCTCAGCCCCTTCAACATGGTGCTGGACACTGGGGTGGGCAGGGAGGTCCCTGATTCAAGGGGAAGATGCTTCTGAGAGCCTACAAGGAGCCCACTGCACTCTCAGGAAGGCAAGCATAACCACTTATGGCACTTGAGCCCCAAGTAAGACACTAAATATAAACTCAAAAAGCAACCCAGAGAAGGACATGGGCTCCTGAGGTGAAGCGCAAGCTGCAGACAAGTTCTTCAGTTACATCTTCAACATTTCCAAATCAGCTATAACCACATTCAACACTTCTCCTCACTGCCCCCTTGCCAAAAAAATAATAATCATCAAAGAGGCATGAGGGTGAAGATCCCCCTCCACAGGGCGGCAGTGGAGCACCAGCCCACCCCAAGGGCCGCCCTAAGCAAATATATGAGAGGCTGCCATCTTTCCTCTGCAACATTCTCAGCCCCACAAAAAACACCTCAGATAACCTGAAGAGTCCTGATACAATTTGAGAGATGAAAAAACATAATTTGAAATGACTTTGAGACCCAAATGACCAAATGACAACAGTTTTGTGGGTCTCCAAGATGCTAGCTCGCTCCACCCACTTGCTTACCTTGTCCGTCGCTGATCCATCACGCCCCACCCCTGCAAGGACCCAAACCATAGGACCAGAGGGTGATGAACTCCATCCTAACCACTCCCTGACCTGTGCGGAAAACCACTGAGCAAAGAATAGGAAAGAACACAAGGGCCCCATCAAAATGCCCAGTGCAAGCCAGGAGTGGTGGTGCACGGGTGAAGTCCTGCAATCTGGGAGACTGAGGCAGGAGGATTGCAATCTGAGCCCAGACTGGATAATGTAGCAACTTAGCAAGACTCTGCCTCAAAATTTAAAAACTCAAACGGAGTTGGGGATGTAGCGCAGCATTAAGGCTTTAGATCTGATCCTCAGAACCACTGGGGAGGGGGCCATCCTAAAGGATTTTACCTAACAAAATATAAATTCTCATGCAGAATAATAAATACTCTCTTCACAGCCACATACCACACGGCAATTCAGACAGCACCACAGAAAGACCCTGCATGCAAGCCAGTGCAGGTCCAAAGCTTATAAGAACGCAGGCTTCAAATGAAACCCAGAATTGAACCAGACTGGCCTTGAGCAGTGCAGAAGGCGAAGGATGTATCACAGCACCTGCGAGGTGCAGGCTGAAGTTCAGGGCAGCGTGGGCCCCCAGAGAGCTGCAGAAGGCAGTGGCCCACCACGCAAGCTGCTGTGTGAGGCTCGTCCATCATGCACAACACGGCCCTGCCACCTTGGAGGCTCATCCAGACTACCCCTTGGGATGAATCCAGACATGCAGACACTGGCCTCTCCATTAACTCAAGATCAAAGCACTTCCCCACCAACACCCTGAGCAGGACTGTAATTCACGGAAACCACCTGACGACTAAGAAATCCACTGACGGTGGAAGCAAGGAGAGCAGAGAAGCAAGGAGCGCCAGGTTGCGCGCTAGGTGCCAGGTCGCTGCCTCGGACAGCAAGGCGCAGACAGGAGATGCGGCCAGCAGCACGCGCCCCACAGAGACGGAATCCGAACAGCAAGAAGTGCTGCGGGGGCCCTGGATAAGAAGCACTTGGCAGGTCTGATCAAAAGTAATTGCAAAAATAACTAAAAGTCCAAGAAAACAGAGACTGCAGGGATAACCCTGCATACAGCAGAGCTGTTAGTTTGAACTCATTTGTTGACAAGCTTTAAAGTCCAAAAATTGATTTAAATAGAACTTCTAAACCCAGGATATGCCAATACCTGTGGAAAAAAAAATGTTATTATGGTTGACACAGAACTATACATTTTATAAAGCACCAACCTCTAAGCATTAAGCAAGTGAGTTCTTTCAACCCTTCAAGGGACAGCTGACTGCCACGTGACTGTATCGAACTGCCACAGACAACCAAGCAGAAAGGAAAAGTCACCAGTTTATTGTATAAAGGTAGTCCACACCTGAGAACAAAATCTGGAAAGGACAGCATAAAGCTATCCCACTTATCCAACCATGTGTTTTAGCAAACTAAGCTTAAGGACTTTAAATAGTCATCCACCACAACCAAAAATAGCTTTTCCTAGGAATCTGAAAAGGGGTTACTACGAGGTACCCTCTTCCTACATCACGTCAATAGCTACAACAACAACTGGATCAGAACGGAGGCCAACAGATGCAGGAAGGCTTTCACCACCCATCCCCACTGCATCACCCGGGAGCAGCAGACGGCTAACTCTTCGGCATGATGAAAACTTCCCTTACACCAAAGGATCTCTCACACATTGAGAAAAGCAGATATCCCCATTAATATCAGCAAAAATACAAACTCAAAGACAAAGACAAACACGTGCCTCATCAGCATGTCACACTGCTCTGGGTCGGCAGGCTGACAAGTCAAGGGCCCACCAGCCTGCTGGCCGGTAGCTGCGGGGGTCTGTGTTCCCCATCCAGCCGGAGGGCCAACGGGCTGGGCAAGGCTTGCTGCCTCCCCACGCTGCGCCGCTGCCTCCCCATGCTGCACCGCTGCCTCCCACTGCGAGCTACTTGCAGGAGAGATGTGGTGCCTGCCTGGAGGTACAGAGGCCATGGTGAAGACAAGACATGAGAGGCACAACCTGTACAGCCAGGAGAATAGGTACTTGGTGGCCCCCCTCTAGACACAAAGCAGGAACGGTAGGGAAAAACTAGCCATTCAGTGCTACAGCCTTTAGTAGATGGGTCATTTTCTGGTTATTTTTAGCCAGATATACCCCCTTAAGCACAGTACAGTGGTATCAGGTGCTGGGGAAATGAAGACAAAATTATCCTTATTGGTCATCACCGGAAACTCACTAACAGAAGAGCAATCAATGAGCTGATGCAACAACCCAAGACTACACAAAGTAGACAACGAAGCCTTCGGCAGCCATTACTCCCTTCACGTGCAAGCTGTAATTAGTTAAAAATGCTATGGAGATAAAGATCCCTTCTACATTCGCAGCAAAAACGTGTCAATTATTTAGGAAAAGTATTGGATTTCAGTGGCGTGATTTTTTGACAGATTTTAAGAAAAGCAAGTAAATGAAGAGACATGAAAGGTTTTGAATGAAAACTTCATTTAAGTGTTCCTTTCGCCATTTCCCCTTCATTTATCGTGGTCAAGAGCCTTTCCTTTCTTTCTTTCTTTTTGGGGAAGGCTGCAGGGAAGACTTGCAGAAAGTAAAGCAAATTACACAGGCACGCACTCACAAGTTCATCTGAAAGGCGGCATCCCAATTTCTGCGAATGAAGAGTGTTCCCTGAAGAGGTTGACATGTACAATGAAACTACATTTTACCACACGCAGTAGGCAGATCAGTGGAAAAAGAAAGCCTTCAACTACAGCTTCTGATGTAAAAGCTATTAGCTAATCCAATGAAGGAAAAAACAGTAAATTCAGCATGAAAAACTGAACTATCAACAGGAGGAGATACCTCATCTTACATAAACACAAAATAAATTCTAGAAATATTGAAAGCTGAAAGAAAAAGACAAAACCAACTACAAGTCAAACACGTGATTGCATTAAACTGACCTCGACAGAAATGCACATTTTTTTCTTTTTTTTCTACTTTTTATCTTTGGCACCACTGAGGATTAGCTCAAGGTGCTTCACACTGACCTACTTCCCCAGCACTTTTTATTTATTTTTTCAGAGAAGGTCTCTCTAAGTTACTCAATTGCTCAGGATGCAAACTTTCTAAGCAAAAGATGGAAGGCCATGATGCCCAGTTTAATCCACACTAAAGTGATACCTGTGTAAATCAATATGGTTAAGAACCAAACACTTTTTTAAAAAATAATAAAATAATAGTCAGCAAGATAGTTCAGCAGACTAAGCTCCTGCTTAAGCAAGCACAGAGGGACCGGGACTGGATCCTCTGGTACGACATGTGTCAGCCCCACCACCATCCCAAGGTGGTGGCTCTTGACTGAGCCTCTGGGTGTGGTGGTGCAAGCCTATAATCCCAGGGCTGGGGAGGAATCATACAGGAAGGTCAGTATGATTCTAGCTGCACAGTAAGACCCTAAATAATAATAAATACAAATAAATAATAATAACATCAAAGCCAGAAAAATATCTACAGTACAGAGAATATACAGTCAACACCTTTACAAGGGACACTATCCACTCTCTAAGAATCCATTGGTAACCCAAACAGAAAATGGGAAAAATTAAGATCCTACCAAAAATTTAAAAAGAAGACTCAAGCAATAAATGTTATAACTGGAAGGCACAATTTAATTTCAATACTGGTAAGGAATATGGGTGATAAGCACTGCTTTGGGGACCATAAAGTAGTTTTCTAAAAAAAATGTTTTGGTGGCATCTATCTAAGGTATGTACACTTACAAAAATTCTTAATATTCCTTACTCTCAGCTTCCACAAATCCCAGCCAAAGAGTGAATCAGAGCAGTGTATCAACAGTGCTACACAGTGACTGTATCACTTTCTAATGAAAAAGTATAAAATACTTAGATTAAGCAATTACAGAATTTTAGTTTTAGTAATTTTACTAAGCACATATTCTAGTTGATAAAATATAATAAGACAAAATGAGGAAACATGATACCAAATGGGAAAATGAGGACACTAAACTGTGTGTGTGTGATCTATTGCTAACCTTACTTTCTAAAGTTTAGAAACACGAGTTGGGGAGACCCTCTGGGAAAATGAAAGTAAACATGAACAATGCCCATCTGTAGATGTAGGCTAATCCTCATTTTCCTATTTTTCCTGTTTTCCAATTTTTCCTTACTAAGCATTTGTCACTATAAAACTCTAAAAAAAAAGCACTGAACGTAAGATAATTCTAGCGCAAGGTGGCACACAAATTTGTCCCTAATCAAAGGCTCACTGCTTGTCACAGCTGCACACTATCCTTAACCAGACTGAGATCCTTCCACTGCTCTGGAGACAGAACGTCGGAATCGATGACCACAGCTAGCTGAGCCTTCCTGGAAGCCCTCACAGAGGGGGACACGGGGGGGCCTGGATCACCACCTTGTCTGTTATCTTCTCAGAACTCTCTGGACCTCCACATCTTCATGTTTAGAGAACACTGATAGCAAAAAGAAACAACCAGTCTGGAGGCAGTGAACCAGTTTATGTGGAGTTTCATTTCATAGCTATTTTCTTAGTTACCAAAGTAATTTTTTACATGTAGAGATGCAAATCACTTCATGAAGTTATTCCTGACAATAAACAAAAGCAATTAATTTTCACATTTAAAAAAAAAAAAAAAAAACATTCCCCATGTGCCAGGCACAATGAGCCCAACACTGAATACAAACAATTCTTGCTTTCACAGAGTATAGTTTCTCCTTCCAAAAACCTAAGTTCAAGCAATATGACCATTACAGTTTTACCTTTGTAGCATGTCTCCTTCCGCTGGGCAACAAATTCTGTTCCAAGGTGACAATCAAATTCTTTACAGTAATGATTTTAAAATGTGCCTAAAACCCACTGTCCAAAGAGCTTTTCATTAATATGTTTGAAAATACGGATTTTTCTAGAACCATAGATAGCACTGACTAATCAAAGGCCACCAGGAATTTATTCTACGGATCAAACTTGTCTAAGCCCTCAAGAAAGTTTTCGTAAGACAAGAGAAAAGCACATATTTTCCAAATATTTTTTAGAGAAATCGCAACCACAATGGAAAATCCACTGAACGAGGAGAAAAAAGGACCTTGTAGATTTCCAGGAAAAAAAAAAAAAAAAAGACACTGGTCTCAAATAAAACACAGAGTCTGACACAAAGGGGCTGCTATCAGGTTTTTGCACATCGACTATTTCTCAGAACAAACAACCGTCTTAAAAAACACCTGCCCAAGGGGCTGGCAAGCACATGTGGAGCACGTGAGAGACCCTGGGTTTGATCCCCAGTGGTGAAAGCACTGGACTTGCTGACCCCTAAGTGCAGAGCTCGAAGCTCCCAGGAACCTTAGCCTACACGCAAAAAGTGAAACGGTTCTTCCACCAGTCAAAAACCACTCCAAGGTGAGACTGGGAATGTCCAGCTGTTTACAGAGCGTGTGCCCAGCCTGTGGGAATCCAGCGGTCACTGCCCTAGTCACGTCCAGCAGGTGTTTTCAAAGAATCATCGTGAGGCTACTGAGTGAAAGGTCCTACTTTAATAAGTAAAAAAAAAAAAAAACGCACTAGCTAGGGATCTGAGGGGATTTTCTTTTTCCATTTCTATTGTTGAGAATCCCCGAAAGTCTACAGTTAAGAGAGCTGTCAATCTCTCACTAGAAGGGCAGCTGAGAAAAGACAAAACAGAGCAAGAAAGATCACCTTCTATTTCTTTGAAGCCTTTAGTCTGTCACTGAGAAAAGCATGCAAAGCAAGAGACCTCCAGAGGATGACTACCACCAGCACATCAATTAACCATAGAGAAGGGCATATAGAGCGTAAAGATCCACTAGTTATCTGTTAATCATAGAGTGTACAACCAGGTGTGACCTAGAAGGATCCCACAATAACCCGGGGAAGGAGGAAGCACTGAGATGCTCCTGGCTAGGAAGGCATCAGGGTCTCGAAAGAGAGTGCCAAGCTGCAGAACCGAAGGTGCCCAATGGGAGCCTTCACCAGAAATATCTCTATTAATCTGAATCAAGTCTCTGATCTAAGCATTACCAGATATTCTTCATAGGCATCAGTATCCGGCCAAAAAAATGCATCCACCAGAGATGGAATTGTTCTGGAACCAAAGGCTGATCAACCCGGTGGTGGTGAACGACTGAGGGCTAGGCCATCAACCCCGAAAGTCAGAAGAAAGGTTTTGTGTTTCTCCACATGTAAGATTTTTATCACGAAACCAGAATCTTCGCATCACAAACATAAAATGTGCTCAAGGCAGCATCTGAACTCTGGGTGCTTTTGCTGATCAGCACTTTTCCTTCATAAGAAGGGAAGGCGGGAAAACGCGAAGGCGGCCATGTCAGCATTCTCCTCATGACTCTGGATCTTTCTCCCTCAATGGAGGGAGGAGTCATGAATATCCCCACCCCCTTTATAGTCACACAATATCATTTGTGCCTGAACCTGCCTTTTAAAATAAATATTAAATGCTATGAGCGGAACACTGGGCACTGTGAAGAACGTCTCTGCGCCCTGCCTGGCTGGGCACCGCACCATGGTGGGGCTGTACTCACAGGCGCACTGTAAAGCCAGGCAGAACCTCAGCTCGGAGCCCCTGCACCTCAGCATCAGCTGACCAAGCTGAGGCTGTCCCAGTTTACCTGTCCACACCAAAGGCTCTCAAGAGTCCCCATGAAAAGCTCAAACAAGGGCCTAAACTTGCAAAGCTATTTGTCAGAGCGCAAGAGTACACACCACAGGAAGTGAAATTTCAGGGGACAGAGATTTTGCTACTCTTTTTCCGTTCAATGGCTGCTTTGCAAGGAGGGGGGGAGCGCGGGGGGCTCATAGGCATTACAAATTCTGGAAGCTGCGCCTCGGGAAGTGGGAAATGGCCAGCCCGAAATGGCCAGCCCGAAAATCTGGCTCTTTCATGTCCTCCAGGCGCCAAGGCCAGGAATTTCAAAAATCTCAGGCATTTTGCATTATTTTCTGAATCTTACAAGGCTGAGACTTGAGCAGGGCAGAGTAAGGAAGCAGTCAGCAAGCCCCCACCCGTGCAGAAACCTCACGCCCGTAATTAAAAACTCAGCTGGGACTCGCTCTCTACAAATAGGGTTTTGTTTATCATGAGGCTAGGGAGAAGGGGGGTGAAGGCGTGGAGTTTCTCCAGACAAAGCCAGGCCCACGCTATGGGTTCCTCACTCCTCCCCAGCATTAAGCACAGAGTAGACTCAGGACCCCAAATGCTTTGTACCGTCACATCTCCCTGTGGAAGATTAGAAACAGTGGTCACTTCGGCTTTCAGGAAAGACAAGATACCTGGGAGACTGCCTGATGAGCAAACTGCAAAGGCCCAGGCAACCAAACTGCACGCTGTGTGCTGCTCTGACTGCAGCTCCTCTGCTCCACACAGAAGGAGCTCTGCTGACAGGCAGGTGGAGCGCGGCTCCCTCTCTCCACGGCCTTGGGCCTGCGCCAGGGACAGACCTCCCTCCACCTTCCAGAAGGTGTGAAGGGGCCCAGCCAAGGACAGCCATGTATCACTGGGCACTATTCCCAAGTATTTTGTACAGGAATTAAACATACTATCTGATATGAGCAAGTCGTGTTAGATGTCTCTAATACGTACCCAGGAAGGAAAACAAGAGAGGAAAAAAAAGAAAAGAAAAAGTCATTTCTGAGAACTTACTGCCAGCTGTAATAATTGAGCAAGCTTTGGGGCCAGGGGTATAACTGAACCTGCCACAGGCGAATGCAGTTGGGTAAAAGGGGTATTGCAGGATGCAATCTAAGCAGTCCCCGCCACGATCCTGAGGGCCAAACTTCGTTCCGCCTAGGCCAGCGTCTGGTCCGACTCCCAGCAGCATGCGCGCCTTATCTTCTCACAGACACTGCGAGTTCTTTGGAAGCCAGGGTCTGCATCTTACACTCTTCCCTCTCTGGGGCCCCTCAACATCCAGATAGTTCTTGCTGCCCTGCGAAGCCAAATGCTCCGATCCACCTCAGCGAAGCACCTCTCGGCCCCTGAGCTCTGCCTCCTCTGAGCTCTGCCGCCTCTGACTGCCGGAAGAGGCCACACCAACCCTCCCGCCCTGCCCCCACTACAGCTGGGGCCAGGTGGCACTCAGTCACACTCTCAAGGGTACCTGAGCAGGCCTGACATCTGGCGGGAGCCCTGTGTGGCTTCCTTCCCAGGTGGCCAGCCCCTGGGGCCAGGCCCAGGATTCTCAGCACAGGGCAAATGCCTCTCAGCTTCCATACCTATGTGACCAGGATGCCAGAAGAGTGCAGGTGGGTATGAGTTGGTGGCCTAACAGAAGCCACTCCGAGGCCCGATTACCTAGAGCCAAAAACAGAAGGTCCCCGTGTTTCTGCCGGGGTCCTGCGCCATCATGCTTTCCTAGACCCCTCACCCTCAATCTTTCCCTGTCCATCAGCGACAAGAATTTCAGGGAAACTTTCTAAGCAGCCTTCAATAAAGCCCCAGGCATACATAGCCCAGGGCTGGGGGAAAACACCTATCAAAAACCCACCACAACTTAACTGCACATAACTCTTGGCAAGTCTAGCAGGTAGCCAAAAGGGAGGAATGGCCTCCCACAGTTCTCCTCTCCACTTCCTGCAAGGTGGAAGAGCTTCTCCACTCATGCTAACCACCCGGTCCTTACAGGCCGGAGACCAGCAGACACAGGAGTTCACTGTGAGCGCGGGAAGCCCAAGCGCCAGGCACACAGGGTCCAAGCTGGCCGGAACCTTAAGGCGGTCTCATCTGTCTCTGAACTGCTCACAGGATTAACAGGGAAACTTGATCAATACCGATTTTACCGGCATGGGAGTGACTCACCATGAAATTCTACCAGCTTAAAGCTCAGCTGTGAACAGAACCAGAACAACATAATAGCAGGGTCAGATTTAAAATAGCAAGTATGACTGGTAAACAGTTAATGCTTACAAACAATTACCAGTCGCCTCCCAGCCTGCCGGATTTGCTAGAAAGGAAGGAGTACAGACTGCTCCAAAGCGAGTGGCAGTGACAGGTCTATCTTCTGTCCCATCCCCTCCCCACCACCATGCTGGTGCCAAACAGCTTCCCCGGAGGCCCGGGAGTAGGACCCAGATGAGATCCTCTGGACAAGAACTCCACAGCTCGCCATAGCAGGAAGAGAGCAGGAACACACGGGACTTCCAAAAGTGAAAGTTAAGCTCCCCTGAACCGTATTTTCCCTGTGCAGAACTGCAGCGTCATTCAGAAGGAGCAATGTGTTGCCCTACGGTGGGCATGTGAAGCGGCTCAGGCCCAGAGCGTGCTCGAAGGGTGCTCACTTCAGACACAGAACCGGGACCACACAAGGTGAGCCGGCACAGCAAGCATTTCTTGGAGAAGGCAAATGCACTGAGTGCCACCTTAGAACCCAGAGCCAGCATCCCGCAGTACCCGTAGGAGACTGCAGGGCCCCTGTGGATGCTACATCCAAGAGCGCCCCAGTGCCCTCAACGGAAAGGAGTCGGATTCATACACCTGTGCTTGTAAATCTCCCCGATCTCCTACAGACATTAAATCATCTCGAGATGACTTAGACCATGTAGGAAAAATAATCTCTAGCACACTGATAATCCCAGCACTCATGAGGCTAAGGCAGGAGAACTGCAAAGAGTTCAAGGCTAAACATCGATTTCGAGGCCATCCTGAACTACACAGTGAGACCCTGTCTTTAAAATAAAAAATAATAATAATTTTTCTATTGTATTTTAGAGAACAAAATACAAAGAAAAACAAGGCCTGTAAATGTTTGACAGAAGATCGATTTTGCTCCAAAAGATTTCTGAGTCACAGCTGGCTGAACCCAAGGATGGGGAATGCACAGATGCCACCTGTGCTTTAAAATTTAATCTGGACCCAACGCTCAGACTTGGCTGTCTCCTGGCACAGATCCTGTCCCAAAGTCCGCATCACTGCGTGTCCAGCCCTCATGCCTACGCTGAAGTGCCAGTCCCCAGGGACAGGCCCAAAAGGTGGGGCCCTAGGAATGCGAGTAGGTGTCGAAGAAGAAAGAACCCCACTGTGCTCTCAGGGACCCTGTATAAAGAGACCACCTCTCTCTACCTCGTGAGGACACAGTAAGAAGACATTTGCCACCTACACACCAAAAAACAGGCCTTCCCTACAAGCCAAACCACAGCACCTTCTTCACCTTCCACACATGCAAGCCTTGGAGCTGTGGAAAAGCATACTTCTGGGGAAGCCACCCGGCCCACGCCGGCCAGGGCGTCCAGAAAGAGCTACACCTGGCTCCCTCGTCCCTTAGCTGCACCTCCCGCCAGATGCTGAGGTAGGGAAAGGACAAACACCAAGCACGGCATTCAGGGGGGCCGGGGCACAAGACTGTCCCTTGGGTTTGCTTCCACAGCGCAGGGAGAACGCCAGCCTGACATCCAGACGGGCTCAGCCCCTGGCAGCCAACTTCCTCCCATAGGTCCCAGACAAGAAGAAGCGCCGCCGTCAGGGCGGGGTGGAGAGAGAGTGAGAGCGCTGGCAGCCAGCGGCCAGACAGGCTGGGCTACCTAGCAGTCGCGTTTGGAATCTGGCAGGTCCAGGCCTGAACCCTGGCGCCTTGCTAAACTAGAGGCTGACAAGGGTGGCGTACAAAGGGCTGGCCCCAGAGAGCATGAGCCGGAAAGATGCTGAGGCAATCCTGGCCGCCCCCCACCCCGGCACGCGTCCGTGACCTCACACAGCACAGAGCTCAAGAGCCTTCAGGTTCCTCTCTCGTGAGAGAAGCTCCAGGCCCGCTTCTATGTTCACATGCTCCCAGGCCACCTCTAGCGGTCAACCCTTTCCTTTCAGGCTCCTTGCGTGATAGGGGAATCCACTTGCAATAAAAAAATTGAGCTGTCAAAACAAATGAAAAACTTCCAGGACAATCAAGGAGGGAACCAAATACCTAAACAAATCTCTCTTCTGGAAAGATGAGAAAATGAAAAAGCAATTGCACATCACATGGCTGATTAGCAATTTTCACCGGCAACTACGCACGGCAAGAGTCCGACTCTGAACCCGCCTGCCTTGAAGGAAAGCAGAGGCTGCCGCACTCTGGAAGGCAGACCCAGCCCTGCCACCCCTCGGCCCACGCCGCACCCTCCCCCCTGCCAGCCCCCTCCACCTCAGGCTCCCTGCTGCGATGCTGTGGCACCTGGAACCCACTGCAGCAGCTTCCCCTCTGTCCGTGGTGTTCACCCTCCATGCCCAGAGGGGGCGGTCTTTGGGGATGTGTTCCCCTAACCCCATGGTACAACCCACAGTTGAATCAACCCACACAGTTTTCTTTTAAAACTATGAAGAAGTATAGACAACTTACAAACTAACATTCAGACTACTTTTTTTTTA
>PVKN010032378.1:0-12276 GCA_004027915.1 Capromys pilorides
GGGTTACCAGTGCAGGCCACCACACCTGGTAAAGAACTTACATATTACTTTTGTGATTTAAAAAAAAAAAAGTTGTTCAGCCACAGACCTTGAGCATGGCCAACACTGGACAGTTTGGCCATGTCACTGGGTCACCATCTGGGGCCCAGGAACTCCCCCATCCATCCTCCAAGCCATTGCCCTTTCATCCTGGGTCCCAGCCAAGCCACAGCTGAGACAGCAGAGTTGGGTAGAGCTGCCTTCCCCCACCCGTCATTCAGGCGGCTTCTGTAGGCCTCTCTTCACCCAGGTGGAAGCTGTGGACGCTGTGCTGTGTGGGCCAGGTGGGGGCGCTGGCATGCTCACCCTGCCTGTGTCACTGCTGCCCAGAGGGACAGGGAGGTGGCCACTGTGTTCCTGATGTGCCACCGTGCCCACCTGCCTGGTCCTGCCCACTCCCTCGGCCATGCTCTGCCTCGTGGTGCCTTGATTTCTTCAGAAAGAAAGAAGGAATAAAAGGAAGGAGGGAGGGAAGGTTGGAAGGATATAGATGGGAGGAGGAAGGGAGCGAGGGAGAAAGGAAGGCAGGCGGGCAAGTGCCCACGGAAGAGCAGACACTGGGCCAGGAGCCCACAGGGCTGGCCGCTCGGCATGAGGGGCGCAGCAGCTCTGCACAGCCCCTGCCCACAGGAGCACATGGTACTAGGGAGCAGGCGTCGTCCGCAGCGCCACCCACAGCAGTGGGAATAGCTGGGTGCAGCTGTGTGGAGACCGTGACTCCTCTCGGGGCTCCTGGAGGACCCGCCCACCCCACTCCGCAGTGGCAGACATGGGGCTCGTTGCTAGCAGAGGGACTCCGAGCCATGGCTCTCACCTGGGTGCAGGGCAACCCGGCACCCCAAGATGAGAGTGGGCAGTGTTGGTTTTTATGACTCTTGATGCGCTAAGTCGGCAGGTAGGGCGACCTTCATGACGCGAGGACGTGGGCTTCCGCCCCGCAACAGGCTGGGTGTCTGGGTCTGTGGGCCCATCATCGACCGGTGCAGCGCTCTGCGTCCCTCTGGCTGCAGGCAGCTCCTTGCAGCTGCTTCACTCAAAACAGGAGAGCTGCTGTCACGAGCGGTCGGCCCTGCGCTGGCGCGTGCTGTCCACACTTTGGCCCTAAATCTGGCCATCGCCTGCCAGCTTTTTTCTGAGGCTCACCTCTGAAAAGGCCCTGTTCCTCTGTGGGCTTGTGTGGGCCCTGCCTTCCTGAGCCTCTTTTGGGAAGAAGGTCTTGTGACATGGCAGGCCCAGCGCACAGAGCCCGCGGCAGGCGCCTGGGCTCTCAAATTTGACGCCTGCTGGGAACCTGTGGGGTGCAGAGCAAGGACTCGCAGGAGGCAGACAGGTCTGCGTGGTGTGAGCGCGGTGTGAGGAGCTCCGCCTCTGAGCCTTCTCCCACCCTGCCTGCCCCACTGGCCCTGGCCCCGAGGGTGGCTCCACCCCTGCTGGCGGCCGGGTGGACAAGAGCACTTGCCACTTCCCCCTGCCTGGCTGTCCTTCTGAGCCAAGCATCAAGCCAAGCCTGCAGGCAAGCCGAGGCCAGAGGGGTCAGAGCACGGACAGAAGCCCGGGCCCTGCATCACAGCCCTGGGCTGCCCGCAGAGACAAGGGCAACTCACTACTGCCCACAACCCTGCCAGGGTCCCAAAGCTGCCTGGGACACAGGGCTCAGGCTCAGAAAGGGGACTGAGGCAGAGCCAGGATGCCGATCGGGTTCCAGGGCTCTGGTGACATTTGTGTCTTCTCGCTGGCCTGTGGCTGGATGTCAGAATGGACATCCTAGTGACTTTTCTTTATCTCTCTTCCCTTTTAATGTTTTATTTTGAGACAGGCTGTCACTAAGCTGCCCAACACCGTACTTTTAGGAACGCGAAGTTGGTTTTGGCTCCAGGTTTGTAGCGGTTTCAGTCCACAGCCAGTCAGCACCGAGGCAGGGCAGCCTGCGGTGGCGGACAAGATATGGGAAGGGAGGCAGCCCGGGGAGGCAGGTGCCAGGGCCGCGCCCACTGCCTCCTTCTGCCAGGTCCCCCCTCCCAGCAGCAGCTCCGTTCCAGCAGCCCAGACTGTGAGCTCAGGAAGCTCCTGGGGACTCTGGATTTGGACCCCGGGATGGACCTCCCTGGCCAGCACCCACGTGTGGGCCGACTGGCTGCTCCTGGCGTCTCAGGCGTGATCGCTTCCAAGTTGCAGTCTCTGGACCCAGTGTCCTTGGGGACACATGAGAAATGCAGCCTGGAGGAGGCGCCCAGCCCAAGAGCCACACGGCCGGCGCTCAGTGTGCCAGGTTCAGAGCCCCGCCCACGGCCCCCAAGGGCCCCGAAGGCCAGCCCTTGCCTCCAGCAGCTGCTTCTCCCGTCTGTCCTGCTTGGTGTTGGTGCTGCGGGCCGCGCTTGCCAGCAGGACGGCTTATTTCCTCCATTCTGTGGTCCTGATTGGTTTTCTTCCTGGTTGCTGGCATAACAAATAAGAGTCTGTGTGGCGCACCCAAGAGTCCCTGCAGGAGGGACCTGGGGACTGCTGCTGCAGGGTGGCAGGGCCTACCTCTTGGGGAGTCTGAGCTCCAGGACTTGGGTTTTGATCACATAAATTAAAAGCGCCTGTTGGCAGCTCTGCCTCCTGGGAACAGCTGGTGCTTGTTTTGGTTTGGTTTTGGTTTTCTGCAGTACTGGGAATTAAGCCCAAGACCCCTCCTCCCTTTGTAATATTTTGAGACAGGGTCTTGCTAAGTTGCCCAGGCTGGGCTTAAACTTTTGATGCCCCTGCCGTGGCTTTCTGGAGTGCTGGATGACAAACATGCGCCCCCACCCGCGGGTGGGGGCCTCAGTTGTAGCTCCTGTCCTGGGCCGCAGAGATCAGCTGTAGGGACAACCACAGGTGTCAGGGCTCTGATGACAGGGAGAGGAGGTGAAGTCACCGTGCAGAACAACCCGAGAGCACTGCCGAGGTGCGGGCTCCCGGTGCTCAGGGGCCTGCTGCAGTGCGGGAGCCATTGCTGGGAGAGTGAGGCTCAGGGCCAGGTCCCGAAGCCCCCCGGAAATGTCCTGCCACCTCCCCGGCCCTGTGCTGCCAGGTGCGCTTAGCCCAGTCCACTTCATTCCAGGACTGGTGCAGCCTGTCCTTTGTACACACGTGTGAATGTATACATGCACGTACACGCACAGAGTTGGATTCATGGTGGTCCCTCTGCAGTGTCTCCTGCCTGCCCCTCCTGTCTTGTGGGGGATTGAGGGGGGCAAAGTTCCATCCTTTCCAGGAGCTCATGGGTGTAGGCAAGGTGCCCATGAAAAATAAAATCCCGGGGCACTGTAGTGATGATGGCTGTGAAAGGGGCAGGAGGTCCTGGCCACGGCCAGACCGGCATCAAATGTTCACCAGGTGCCGTGGCCTGGTAGGACTGGGGTTGGACCCAGGGCCTTTGCGCAGGGCTACATCCCCAGGCGGAAGGGGACCTTGGTGGCAGCACTGGCGTAGGTGCTGCGTTCGCACATCTGGAGCAGCCGTCCGCCCAGTGCATCAGTCCACCGCGGCAGGCAGCCAGGCTGGTGCAGGAGCTGCCAGGCAACAGTGATGGACGAGGGAGGTGGGGCTTTTATTCCTCACCATTCAGCATGGAAAGGAACCTGTGGGTGGCAGGCAGATGCGTCCACCTCAACGGCAAATGGGCCATCGCCCTCCCAGGACAAGCTGTTGTAGCCGAGCCTCGTGTCCAGGAGGGGCAGAACGAAGGAGGGATGCGTGGACATGTGCCCGCACCCAAGCCTAGAGGCTGCACCCTGGCCTTTGGGCTGGAGGTGGGTGGCCACTCAGAAGAACGGGGTCCTCGTGTTGTCCTGTGACCAGAAACCGTCAGAGTTGAAACTCAGGAACCTCTGCGCCTGCTTTTCTGTCCCACAGCTTCCTCCTGCAGGCAGCTGTCCCGCCCCGAGTGGTTTGCCTGCTGTGGACAGGGCCGCAGCTCGGGAAGGCTCTGCCTGCTCCACGGCCCGCCCCAGCCCTCCTGCACCAGCTGCCTGCGTGCAGTCCCTGTCAGGCCTGGCCCGTGCCTCTCATCTCTGGGGTGTCTGCTCCTGTGCCAGTCCCGAAGGCTCCGCATTCGTCTGCGTCTGTCACCATGGGAGACAGAGCAGCAGACAAGCTCTGCTGTGCGGTCGCAGGGAGGAGGACCTGGAGTCCCGAGTGCCTGCGTCACCCCGCGGGACCGCACTGGGCCTGCTCTGTGTGTCACCCAGTGACCCGAGGCCTCCTCTAGGTTCAGGCTGGGCTGCCTCTGCTCACCTGCACACTCCAGCTTGCTGTGGCGTTTCTCCACTTGCCTTGGCCTCCAGGGAGCCCTGCGCCCGAGTGGCTGTGTTCTCTGGCATGCGTCCCAGGCTTGGATCTCTCTGGTCTCTGCTCCCATCACTGCTGCAAGTTACCTCATCCCTGGTCACCTCTGCTCGTTGGCAGTGGGACAGGGCCCAGGCAGAGCCCCAGTACCAGGTGATTCACTGAGCAGGCACCACCCTGGTATTGTCCTGACGCAGGCCCCTTGCTCCCAGCCCCACACCCCCTGGCATGTGGGCACCACATGAAGGCTGTACCAGGACCCAGGAGCTTTGAGGGCAAGAGCTGAGGTCCTTGCGTCCCCTGGACCAGCTTTCAGGACACCCTGTCTGCACAGCTTCAGGGTTCATGCATGGACTAGTCCCCAGAACGGGAGCTGGTGGCCCAGGGACCTCAGGGCGCTGCGGGCACAGGCCATAGAATGGCTCATTTCATGTGATGAGCATTTCACCTTCGTAGCAAAGGAGAGGTGAGATGTGCAGAGTAGACTGGGACCAAACAAACTGCCAGGCGCTAGGGTAGGGCTGGCGTGGGCCCCTCAGGCTCTGGGTTCCTTTCGGGCACAGAAGGCGACAGCGAAGGTAGTACAGTCCCAAACATCCCAATATTATTACAGAGCCTGATGCAGCACACAGCATCCGGGCACTCAGGAGGCTGAGCTGAGCTCAGGGCCACCTCACTGGCTGTGGGTGCGACGCCAGTGCTTCTCTCCTGGCCCCACGCTCCAGCTCAGCCCTTGTCTGTCTGTGGAGCAGGCTGCATGCGATCAGACAGGAGCCAGGAATGCTCTGCCTGTGGGGTCACTACGTGTCTCCAGGGTGCAGCCCCTCCCAAGGCCCCACCTGCGAGCCCCAAGGTGCACTGGGTGCTTCTCACTGCCGCCCAGGCTGAGGCCTTATCGGGCCCCGGTGATGACTCCTTGAGTGATTGCTGGTCGTCAAGAGCAAAGCTGGCACTGACCGGAGCTCTGTGAACAGCGGTCTCCAGGCTCCCGCCATTCCGACCTGCATTCCCGCGTGGCCCCCTAGCAGGTGCAGTGCCATCACAGGATCCCAGAGCATGGGTCACGGCGGTACTGAGAGATGATTGGTTTTCCCAGGTAGTTGGTACAAGCATTCCCTCACTCTGCAGCCCTGAGGGAGCTCACGGTGGAGGACAGGTAGAGGTGCCCGAGGTGTCCTCAGTGGCTGGGACCTCCATTTCTGTGTCCATGCATGTGCCATGATTTATCTGCTCCTATGAAATCGTTCCTGTTAGCTGGGTGGGATTTTGAGGAAGGAATGGAAGGTTCAGGTTAGCCCAGCCCCTCTACTACGGAGCACCGCAGGAGAGGGGACGAGGCTGGGCATGTGCCACCAGGTTGTACTAGGAGCAGAACGCTGGTGGCTGACAAGGCGTCCTGGGGTGGGGTCAGCACCCTTACAAGAGAAGCCCTGGGGAGCAGCCTTTCTTTTCCATCAGTAGAGGACACAGAGGTGCAGCCGTGGGCAGAACGCGGGTCCTCCCTAGACATAGGACCAGCTGGCGTCTGGGCTTCGGCCTTCAGCCTCCAGCATAATGAGAAAGTCCGGGGGCTGTGAGCTTCTGCCTAGGCCTTGCCGAGGCTCCCAGGAGACCTGTGCGGTGACTGTGCCTCTGTCTTGGAATCTTGGGGACCGGTGATGGGGCGATGGTTCCAGGCCTGTGCACCTGTGCAGCCTTTGTCTCAAGAGGCAGGATGGCCCTCGGGACTCAGCTGTGGCTGGTCCTGAGCAGCACCCTGCTCATCCTGGAGTCTGGTGGATGCTGGGTGACAGGGGGCTGACCTCCTGCAGCAGGACTTGCTGGTGGCCACAGGAGTTGGTCTACTATGGATGTGGTCTCACCTGGCGTGGGGGCTTCATGTACACGCAAAGGACGTTTGAGTCTAGTAAGAATGAGCATTCCCAGTATGTCCTACACCCAGGCTGGTTGTTGGCAGCACCCATGTTTGTGGAGTGGCTGAATGAATGAATGAAGAGATCCTGAGGGCCGAGGGCTGACAAGGCTGTCCAGCCTTTGTCTCCGCCTGCTGCTGAGAGGCTGATGCTGGCCTGGGCCTCAGGGCTGCCTTCACTTCCAGTCACCGTCATGGCTTCCCTGTCTCCTCAGGACCTCCCACTCACGGGCCAAGGCTGAGGCAGCTCTCACAGCAGCTCAGAAAGCCCAGGAGGAAGCTCGGATCGCCAGGATCACTGCCAAAGAGTTCTCGCCTTCCTTCCAGCACCGGGAAAATGGTGAGTCCTACTGCTGACAGGCAGCTCGGTGGGGCGTGGTAGCACATGCGTCCCCAGCCGGGCTCACTGGGCTCTTAGGTTCCGCACAGGGCGGACACCTCACCAGTGCCCACTTCCCTTCCTGCAATTGTCTGGCCCTGCATGGTCCTGCCCAGGTGTGTGAATGTGTATCCACAGCTCCGTGTAGGCCTATCCCACACATCTACCCCTGCCTATGTCACTCTGGAGCCTCCAGTGAGGATGAAGTGCCATTTGCTCACCTACTGTGGCAGTTGCCAGCAAGCCTGAGCCCAGGGCTTCTGTCGGTTTCCACTGTGAGACGTGCACAGCCATGTGGCATCGGGCTGCCATGTGGGCGGCTGCTGGTGTGGCTCTGGCACATCCCAGGAAGGGGCCGGGCCTCCTGGCTCCAGGCCAGTGCTGTGGTGTCCTCTCCTATGGCCTGGTCCCTCCCACCCCTGCCCCCGAGCACTGGAGCTGAGGGACTTGGCAGCAGGAGGCCCATCCCAGTCTCATGGGTGGTCACACACTGCTCTGCGGCCTCAGTAGGAAGCCTCACCTGTGCTCTGTGGCCCCAAAGCATGGAGTTAGGATCCTCGCCTCCTCCCCACGCACCACGTTGGGCGTGTGGGGCAGGCTCTGCAGTCCCACAAGCGGCCCTGACCTGGTTGCTGTGGCCAGAGAGGAAGCCACCCACGATCAAGGTGGCATATCCCTGCTACTCTTCCGGGAATTGGCTCTGGCACTGCCCACACTGGCCACCATTACCTCTCCCTGGGTGCTCAGGCTGGATGAGAAAGGGGCCATTGTTCCCTTGCTGTGTCTGTCCCTTCCCTGTGCCGGGCCTGCCACACTGGGCCTGGAGGGAAGGTCAGGACAGAACACTCCAGTCCCCATCTCCTCGGCCCTCGCCCACCTCTGGGTGCAGCTGGGGTTGAAGACCCAGAGAGGAGATCTTCAGGACTGCACAGGGACCAGAAGCTGATGGCAAGTGTCCTCCAGGCACAGCACAGACAAGACAGGGACTGGGTTATAGCAGCACAAGCCAGGAACGCCAGGTCCCTGAAGCTGCAGAGGCCTGGGTCTAAGGCCCCCCTGAGCCCATAGGGTAGCTGGCCCCATGTATAGCTGGATTTTGGGCCTCTGCTATTCTAGGGCCCTGCCCTGTATGTAGTGCCTGCAGGGTGGCCCTGGGCTAGTGTCTTGAGTCCAAAACTGCCTCATGACAGGCACGAGTGGCCTTGGGGACCACTGGGGCCGAGCCTCAGTAGCATAAGCAAGCATCAAGGCCACTGATACCTCCCCAAGTGGAGCCCAGACTTGGGAGTTGGTGGTCATAGCGCTGTGCTTCCAGACCCAACAGAGCCGATCTTGCCTCGCTGGGCCTCTGGCTCCCTTTTGCTGCCCTGGGGAGGCCTCTGGGCTCCGTCCCCACAGCAGCTTCCCATCCCAGGTTCACACGCACGTCTGTGAGTGCCGGAGCAGTCTTGGGTCAGTTCTGGAACTTCTTCTGATGCCTGGGCACTTGCTGCTTCCATCTAGAGTGCACTAAGGCATGCTGGGTGGGACGTGGTGGGGGGACCGTGCGGAGCTGGAGCTGGGCTTGGCCTTTGTGCCCAGGAGCTGCTGTCTCTGCATAGCTGAGGCCACACAAGAAGGAGTCTTGCTGAGGTCTCAGAAAGCTCAGGGCAGAAGAGAACAGTGAGGAGGCTGGGCCTGCAAGCTGGAGCCAGTGCCCGGTGTCCTGGGCCTGGGGGTGGCCCCCAGCTCCTAGGCTTGGGGCTGTCGGACGGAGTGCAAATGCACCAAGTTCTTCCATGAAGGGAACCTCTCGTAGCCTCACATAGCTGAGGGTGGGCCTGGGCTGTGAGGCTGCCACGTCGGGGTGCAGATCTGCTGGCCATTCAAGGCCTGGGAAGCTGGTGAGCTCAGGGTTCTGGCTTGCGGCCCCTGGTGCCCAGGCACATGAAGCTGTGTACAGCCAGAGGGCAACCATGAGGTCTGAGTAAAAAGGCTCTAACTGTGGGCCAGAGGGAGGCAGGCGTGGCAGGAGGGCCATGGGTGCAAGGCGGGAGAATGGCCAGGACTGGGGCTTCTCTCCATGTCCTGGCTGTGGCCATGCTGGCCCGAAGCTCAGGCCACAAGCTCAGGTCTCCAGCAGAGCTCTGTGACCCACAGGGTGGAGCTGGCGAGCCTCGGCTCTGCTTGGATTGAGCAGGCTGTGTGTGTCCCCAAGTCTGCCAGGACACATGTGTGACTGTTCACTAAAAGAGATGCACCCAAGGGGCTCCTAGAAACAACCTGCTCTACTAACCCCCATGCGCATCCTGGGACCTGGGCCAGAGCCACCTCACGGTGGGGACCCTGCCTGCAGATGCCCAGGTCTGCTTCCGGCTTCTGGAAGCCTTGGAATGACATATGGGGTCTCTGGGAGCCCCACAGGGCTGGGTGGGGAGGGTGGCTGGCCTGAGCTCATCCCAAGGCAGAGAGGTCCTATCCCAGCAGGTGGGGGGCATTAGCTGAGCCATGACGCTATTCAGGCTGCCCAGGCTCTGGCACCAGCCAGCGTGAGACCAGGGGCCTAGGTGGGCCCTGTCCTCTGCCCTGTGGTAGGCAGGGCTCATCCGGAGCATCCTGGCCAGGCAGAGTGGCTATGTCCCTACACCCTTCCCCTGGTGAGCTCCAGGTGACCTTCCTTGTTCTCTCTTCCTCCAAGGGCTCGAGTACCAGAGGCCGCAGCACCAAGTTTCCTGCGATGATATCGAGGTGCTGTCCACCGGGAGCCCCCTGCAGCAGGAGAGCCCGGAGCTGTACCGCAAGGGCACCACCCCTTCCGACCTGACCCCCGATGACAGCCCCCTGCAGAGCTTCCCTGCCAGCCCTGCGGCTACGCCCCCACCCCCCACCTCCAGGAACAAGGTGGCCCACTTCTCCCGGCAGGTCTCCATGGACGAGGAGCGGGGAGGGGACATCCAGATGCTAGTGGAGGGCAGGGGAGGGGACTATGCCCGCAACAGCTGGGGTGAGGAGAAAGCTGGTGGCTCCAGGGGCGTGCGTAGCGGTGCCCTGCGCAGCTGCCACCCAGCTGAGGACTTCCGCTCCCGAAGCTCAGGCCACAAGCTGCCTGGGAACCCCAAGCCCAGGGAGCGGCGGACGGAGTCCCCCACCACGTTCTCGTGGACTTCTCACCACCGGGCCAGCAACCCCAGCTCTGGGGGCTCCAAGCTGCCCGAGCCAGACGAGGAGCAGCCCAGCACCTACAAGCTGGAGATGAAGCCGCTGCTGAGGATGGACTCGGGCTCGCAGGACGTACACCCCCAGAGGCGGCGCCACAGCCGGGGTGCAGGCGGGGAGCGGCGTGCCCCCGACGACAGGGGCTTTGGACTGCAGAGACTCAGGCTCAAGTCCCAGAACAAGGAGAACCTCAGGCCAGCCTCTGCAGAGCCCATGGTGCAGAAGCTGGAGAGCCTGAGGCTGGGGGACCGGCCTGAGCCCAGGCTGCTGCGCTGGGACCTCACCTTCTCCCCTCCCCAGAAGTCCCTGCCTGTGGCTCTGGAGTCCGACGAAGAGACCGGGGACGAGCTCAAGTCCGGCACGGTTAGTGGCTACCTGCGCGGTCTCTGGGCCATGGGAACCTGAACTTTCTAACCTGGGGTGTTGAAGACTCCACGCTCCTCTTGGGGTAGAGGTACACTGGGGACCCTCAGGCCAGGGACTGCTGAACTGTCCATGAGGTTGGGTGGCGAGAGCATGTATCTACTTAAGAGAAACAGGATGGGCCTGGGTCTTGGCATCCTGGCTCCCAGGCACCGTATGTGCCAGGTCCTGGGTGGGGCGCCGCACCCTGTCCTAAGCAGAGATGGCCCAGAGCAGTGGAAGCAGCTTCTAACAGGTTCTATCCTAACAGGCTTCCTTTCCAGTGGAAGCTGTGGTCCCCAACAGAGCTGCTTTCCTAGGAGTTGGAGATGCAGGCTCTGGACCACATCTGACCTCAGGATCCTTGTGCCCTGTAGGGGGATACTGAGGCAGAGCTTGAGTGAGGCCCCATGTGACTCCACCTCCTCAGGCCCCCTCTCTCCTCTACTGGTTTGGATTTAGAGGAAATGGCACCTCCCTCTGGGGCAGGCTGGGAGGCTGAGGACAGAGCTGCACGAAGGGGAGTGGGGAGGGAGGCCAGTGTCGCTGGAGGCAGCGCGAGCCCAGTGGGACCCCTTGTGCCTACGTTGGCCTGGGCTTCACCATGCACCTGGAACCCAAAAGGCCACCGTGCTGGTGAGCTGGGCCAGCTTACAGCTGGTCAGAGCTGCGTGGGGTCCCGCGTCTGCTGTGGTCTTGCTGTGCCAGTGGTTTATCTGTCCTACCCCTGGAGTCACACGGAGGCCTCTTAGGCACCTGTGGGCTCCTCCCTGCTGCCACCTGAAGCCTGGCTGCCTTCTGAGCCACTCTCCTCCCCCACCACCCAAGGGCAGCTGAGCACTCCCCTGGGACTGAAATACCAGCTCACACTTACAACTTTATTTCCCCCGACGTGGCAGCAGCCGGCTGTGTGTGCGTGGCTATTTTAGGAGCTGTGGAGAGATGAGCAGGGGTGGGAGATGTAGAACGGCTCTATATTTAGCCTGCTTAACCAACTTAGCTCTTCCTGGTGCTTCAAATCCAAGCACCCTGGGCCTGGCCAGCATGGGGCTTCTGGGGTGGGTGGCCCTGCCCGAGGGTCCACCGGGAAGGAGCCCCTGAGGGTGCCCTGGGTCCTGGCCTCCAGGGTAGCAGACAAGGCCTCATGCACTTGTCCTCATTCCCAGAGCATTGCTGTCCCAGGGGAGACAGGGTGTCAAGGACACTACTGTTCCTGAGCCCTGCCCTTGGGGACCTTGGAGGTGGCCTACCCCAGCAATGTTCAAGGCAGGGACAGTGAGTGGCCTTCAGGAGGGCCCGGTGTCAGCTCTGCCAGGTGTCCTTTGGTTGGGGCATTTCCCTCACCCCCTGCGGTGGGGAAGGCCGAGGGGCCTCCCTCACAGTGCCCAGCCTGAACCCGAGTCCCCCCTGCTCATCTCTGGGGACTCAGGGGCCAAGAGCAGCGCTGGGTTCTGGCCCACAAACGCAGTCACCACAGGTGGGGACCAAGGTGCTCTCTCCAGCTCCACCCTGTGCTCCACCTCTGGTGGTTTCTCTGTGAAGTGATACGTGACTACTGTGGCTGTGGTGGCTGCAGATGACACCGGTGGGGTGTGTGTGGAGGCATGCCAGACCTCCTGAGGTTCTAGGACCCCACACCCAGGGTGCCTGGACAGCCCTGCCCCACCGCTGTCCCAGGACAGTGAGTGACCACTCTTTCCTGCATGAGGGCAGTGGGCTGCTTGCCTCAGCATCTCCCCATCACGCAGGCCTGGCCCAGCCGGTGCCGGGGAGCACGGCACTGGGTCTCTCTGCAACTCCAAGGCCTTGCCAGTTAAGAACCAGCTCCGCCTTGCTGGGGTGAGGCCTCGAGGCCAGCTTACTCCTGCCGAGCAAAGCCCAGGGTGCCACTCTGCCGCCTGGGGTGGCTACGCCTGTGCTGCCCATTTGTGTCCTCCTCTCAGACAACTTGGTGAGCTTAGAAAGTGCTCTGCTGCCTGGAGTTTAGCTGAGTGAGGTTCTTAAGGTTCTTGAGCTAGAGCGTCCCCTGCAGGAAGGC
>PVKN010032379.1:0-12270 GCA_004027915.1 Capromys pilorides
GTACTAAAGGTACTTTTTAGTGCTATAAAATGTGAAACTATAAATATGTAGTAGCAACACTTTGTTTTACTGGCCCAAGTAAGGGAATAAAATAGAGCAGGATAGAACAGAATACCCAATTCAGTAAATAGTGATAAATTCCTCCATATATACTAGCATATTGGAGTAATCCTTTGAAGAAAAAAGAGTAATTCATGTGTTCTGTGTAGAACAAATTCAGACAGAATGTTTGCTCTAAAAGACATTTATACTCAGGCTGAGGTAGGAAAATGGCCATTGAGTTTGAGGCCAGTCTTGGCTATATAATGAGTTCAAGGCCAGCCTGATCTGAACTACACAGTGAGATCCTGTCTCAAAAAAAATAAAAATTAAAAATTAAAAAAAAATCATAAGGTGGAAAGCTACCATTTTTTGAAGACTGTTACAGTGGGCCTCCTAAAAATGTAAAACTTGTGCACATTTATAAACCCTCTAAACAAAAGACCTACAACAGACAATATTTCCAATGCATAGAACATTCAAGAGATTCTGTCTCTAATACATAAATGTCTTCCTTACTCTTCTCTTGTTGCTGGGACAAATGAAGGAAGGAAAGGTTTATGTAGCTTACAGTTGCTGGAAGTTTTAGTTCATATTCAGCTGGCTCCAAGGCAGAGGGGCACATTGCAGAGAGCAGCAGTTTATGGCAGTGGAACAGCAACAATGGCAATAGAGAGAATGTGTCTCTCTGTCTCTCTTACATTGCATTTAGGCTATTTGCCCCAGGTTGGGCATAGCATTCGTACCCATAATCCCAGCAGTACTAAGACCTGTAATCCCAGTGGATCATGAGTTAATCTCAAACTCTAGAAGTCTCTACCCCATGACTGCATGAAGCTTTGAGGGGACAACTAGACATAAGCTATAACAATAACAAAACTTACAAAGGGAAACATAGAAAATATATATAAGAAGTCTTAAAAGTCTTAAAAGAAACAAATAGAAATAGCCAAAAAGTATACATGAAACTGGAGAACCTGGATGGCAGGCAGAGTGGTAGTTTAAAGCCACAGTAAGTTGCCCTTTTAACTTTTCAGATTGGTCTCTGTACCAGCATCAGTGCTCCTGTTGGCACAGCTGTGGTGGGACACCCCATGGGTGGAAATGCACTTCAGTACTGCCTGTCTAGGTGACGCATTGTCTTTTGGCCTCAAGAGGTTTCACATTTTTTTGAAGACTTTGGTTCCAGCCAGTACATTCTAGAAATTTCCTTTAAAGTGATAATCCAACATACAGTAGAGATTATGTACTCTGATGCTCACAATATTACTTTTGGTGTTTTAAATTTTCATTTAGTATAATGCATGATGCATCATGCAGAATTATTATTTTAATTTTTTGAAGAGAATACAAAATATTAATAATAAATGAAAAATAGAAATGATATAGAATGCCACTAAACAAAACAAATTATTTTAATATATGATACAAAATAAAAAGGATACAAAGGGAGTAAGATGAAAAATATTCTTTCTCCTTCCCTCTCATTTCTGTCCTCTAACCTCACAATTTGTCTTTATTCAGTTGCTGATTAATCCTTCCAGAGATGCTATTTGCACATGTGAGAATGTATACATGAATGTGCCTTTCATTGTATTTACTTAATTTTGCATTTAAAAGTCAAGGCTGGTGTGCTATGAGCACTATCTATACCTTGCTTTTCTCATTTAACTTACCTCTCAGTATAGTCCATTGTCAATATGCAGTACAAGTGAGGTTAGGAGCACAAATCAATTGGATTAGAACAAGTTCTACTATTTCTGCCTGTATCATGTTGGCAAATGTATTAAATTCTTAGGACCTTAGATTCCTTATCTATAAAATGGGTAAACTAACAGTGCCTACCCTTAAGTATTTAAACACCTAACTCTCAAGTATTAAATGAGTCAACACTGACAAAGTACAGTGGTACCTCAGTTCATGAACTGAATTTGATCTACAATTTTGGCAAAGTTGGCCTCATTATATTTGTGTGAGAAAGATGGCTGTAGTCATATTTGTCACTTGATGCAGAATTTGCAAACAAAAGCAAAATTTTGCCAAACAGTTCTATTTGTGAATTAAATTTTTTTGCAAAGGAAAGCATTCATTAATGGAGGTATCACTGTACCAGAATAATGCCTAGAGCATCTTAATATAATTGTTAACTGTTAGGAGCACGTGTAAAGCTGCAACCTTCTTTTAAAAAGCTAGTTATATACTTAATATAATCTCTTCCGTGGACATATTTTGTTTTGTCTGACCAGTTCTATATTGATGTGTATCTAGATTGTTTCTAGCATTGCAGCTGAAATCAAATTGTTATGACATATTGTCTTAAAGAACACAACATTAGTGGCTAAAGTTCCCTTAAATTATGGCATGGTTTGTATCCATATAGTGGAATATAATGTGAGTAATCACAATAAGGTTGTAGAAGGATGTCTGTGATAAGTGAAAATTTCACATATATTTTAAGAAGTAGAACCAAAAATTTTAAAATATTTACTAAATTTTCTCCAAAATGAGCATGATACAGGTTGTCAAAATTTAGAAATGATAGGAAAGTATAAAGAAAAATAATCACTCTAGGCCTGTGATTCAAATAGCCACAGTAAGCATGTTATTATGTATATTTTATATATACTGTCTTCCCGAAAACTTCCGTTTCTTTTCTTATAGGAGGCAAGAGTTACTATTTTCAGTAAAAGTGGCAGAGCAGTGAGTCAGGTTCCCTACCTGGGGGACTGGCTGTTTGTGGGTGGCGTAGGTTATGACTGCTTTGAGCAGGGTCTTGGTATGGGCCTGAGGAGTTCCTAGGGAAGTAGTGCAGTTGGAGCTGATTTCTCTTGAAGGATTGTAGGAGCAGTTCCTTTTTTGGTGTGTTGGCCATTTTCTTTGTTCCATGTTTCCGTCCCCATTTTTCTTCTTCCTCCCTCCCTCACTCCTTTCCTTCTCATCCTCTTGCCCCTCCTCCCTCTCTCTTCTTTGTTGCATTATCAATTATTGCATAACAGTTTTGTACCAGCATGTTCCTTGGTTCGCAGACTCACATGAGCAAGATAGATCAGCTTCCTGTATCTCTGCAGCTACTTTCCAGAGCTTGTCCAGACCACATGACAGAGTGAAAGGGCTATTGCTTGACATGTATCTCCTAATACTGACTACAGACACTCCCCTATATGTCTTCACAAGGCTTGGTTCATCCGGGTACAAAGCATTTTCTTTAGTTGCTGAGCACTGATTTAATTAACTATCACTGCTTTTTACAGGAACACTTCATGGTCTTTGATGCCTTCCTCTTCTGCTTTTCAAGCGCATTGTTCCATTTTATAGAATGACCAGAACCATGTGACTGTCAAAGCTTAAGCACTTTTTATCATTTGTGTTCATTTAATAGGTACAGAACTGGGGTTTGTTGTTTAAACATTTGTTTACTTGATTACTGTTAAATTTTAACCTTTACTTCCTCTTCAGTGCACTATGTTTAAATTCTTACATCTGTTACTTATTTTGGCTTCCAGGTGAAAACCAGACTATATAATGATGGCTAAGAGCTCAGATTCAGTTCACAAACTTCATTTGTGTCAACCTCTGCTACTTAGGAGCTTTGTGAACTTGGCGAGAGGGGCCTAGGGAGGTGTGAGGCAAGAAGCAGCATCTCAGCAGAGGGACTGTCCTAGGAAATGAGAAGTTAGTGGCTTGATGACAGAGTTCCATGGCTCACCCAGTTTTTGGTTTCATGATAAGGTTTCCGCTGAGTATAGCTGGTTCATTTTGAATTTTCAAATATATGACTTTTGGAGCAAAGGCAAATGGCATAGGCCCTCAGATTCAGCTTCTCTCTGCAATTGAGAACTAAACTCAGAAGAATATTGAACAGAGACAAAGAAGGTGGTAGGAAAATGGGGAGCTCTGGAACCAGGCTACTTTGGTCTTGAAGCTGTAATTGTGAGGATGTGATCAGAGTTTGTGCTTTCTCATGGGAAAATAGGGTTATCGTATCTTCACGGTACACTGTGAAACCAGAGATAATTTATGTCAGGAACTTTGCAGAAACAAGACAACAGTGACTGTCAAGTTGGACAGCAGGCAGGGAAAATGCACATTGTCCGGCATTTAGCCACCGACATTGATTCTTCTGTAATTTCGCACTAGTAAAGAACTTGCAGCTAGCACTGCAAAGGTTTTGTGAGCTTTCAAGAGGATGTTGCTTTCACAGTGTCCCATAGAATTATCTGGGAAATTTTATCACATGGAAATAAAATAGGGACTAACTGAATATCTGAAAAAGATGACTGTTTTAGGAGCTAAATCTATTTTTCTAGAAGAGGATGTTTAGGTTCTCAGAAGACACATCTGCGTAGTGCCCTGGCCTCTCCCTACTCCTAACACTCCCTTTTCTTCCAACAGAGGAAAGCTGTATTTGTTGACCACTCTTTCAGGGTGGGAAAGGAATGTAATGTATGCATAGACTGCCCAGAATTTCCTGTTAAGCACCCATTCCAAACCATGACTCTGGGATACATTCCAGAGATAGGAACCCAATTCTAGGAGAGAAGAAATAGTGCATTCATTTAAATGTTGGCCTCTGGGAACTCATTCTTGCTCCTCCCCCCCTTTTTTTTTTCTTTTTTTTGAGTTGTGTAGCTTTTCCCATAATGATATAGTTTGAATTCAGCTATTTGTTTTCTATAAGGTTGCAATGCAAAGGAAAAGTCTTAAGAATTGCAGTGTTTGGTTTTATAGCTTTCACAACCTTGATATTCCCATTGATGCCTGGTACAAGGAATGTATTTAGTGTTCTTCTATAAGTACTGGAACAGTCTGCTATGGATTATTTTGTTAATTCTGTTCTTATGACAAGAAAGAAACAATTTCCAGGGCAGTATTTTGTAACTTTTACATGTTACATTGGTACATTGTTAGAGGAAATAATAGATAGGCAGTAGTTAAAACAAAAACAGATTTCATTAAGACTGTTACAGTAGAGGGAAAGAGACTTCAATCCAGAACCTGGCTCAGTTCCAAATATATCTTAGATAAGTGGGAATTTATAGCCAAGGAACAGGATGGAGGCTAGCAGAGAAAGCATCATTGTGAGAAAATATCCAAGGTAAGGGGGGACTCTTGCTAAATTGCTCCTAATAATAAAAGGCCAAGGTGATGAGATATCACCTGAGTGAGGCTTACCCCAGTTAGATATTAGAAGAACTAGTTGCAGTAAATGCTCTTTGTCAGTGTTAGGTCAAATTTCTTCTGAAAATTGTACTGCACTGAGTTTCAGATGCTGGTTAGAGACTGCCTTCCACACTATGGAAATTAACAGTAAATCTTTGTTTTCTATAGCTATTAGGATGGAGATTCTTCCCTTAGAGAGAAATTTGAATGATTAGAGAGATTAGAGATGGTTTTACAGTTCATAGCAAACATTTCATTTGTATTCCAGGAACTCTGGTCTTCATCCTGGATATTTTTTTTTCTTAAGTGTATTTGTTATGGGGTCTCACTATACAGCTCAGATTCGTAGTGATCTTCCTGTTTTTAGCCTCCCCAGTGCTAGGATTACAGGTGTGCACCACTACACCAGTCTAGGTGGCTGGTTCCTATGCTTGCCTAAGTAGGCGCTTCGTCTGCTGAGCTAGCTCATCAGTCTAGGATGACTTCTTGATTGTGTGTGTGTGTGTGTGTGTGTGTGTGTGTGTGTGTGTGTGTGTGTGTGTTATGGGGGGATGGGGAGTTAGGGAGGTGGTGTTTGAGGAAGACCAGAGTTAAGAACAGAAGAAAGCTCTTCTATGGGAGGGAGGGTATGCCCAGAGGGGTAAGGTTACGGAGTACTGAATGAGGGAAGATCCTAGATACACTAGTTTTTAAGCCAGAGGTTAAAGGCAGTTTCAAAGTCTCCCTACATCTTGATGCTAAATCAGGTCAGAACCAAAGAATGCAAAGATTATAGTTATGTGGCATTGACAATTTCACACTGATTAATTCTGGTTGTTGGAGGAGAACTTTTCAATTTCTAGATTCTACAAAAAAGCAGGAAATACAAATTCCCAAGCTACACATATGGCACTCCTTTGTGGTTTTCCTCTATTGGCTCAAATATATCTAAAACCTTTGATCATGTACTGTTATCCTCATGGACTGCTAAAAAGCTAACTCCTCTGTCATCCTCAGTGGACTTACCCTGTACATTTCATGTTTTCAATTACAGTACTTTTTAGTCCTGTTTAATATAAGATTTCCAGAAGGAGCTTTAGTCCTAGGATTTATTTTAAACCTCACACGTGAAGCCACATTTTGTTTAGTTTCTATAATTATGATTATGTCATTATTCAAAGAAACTGTCATTGGATAGGAGATAAAGCTCAAAAGAGCTGTTTAACATTCTAATTTCAGAACTCATAACCAAAATTGAAATAGATCTACCTACATGGTTTTTCGTAAGACAGGCTGTCTTGGTGAGAATAGTTAATCCAGAAATAAGCTAAATTTTCAGTGTTCACAGTCAAACATTGTCCTGTACCCAAATTAATCATCATGATTTTTTTCTTTTAACTATATTTTAAGCTTATGGTAGATTTTCTTCCCAATTTAGACTACATGCCTTTCTTTGGGCTTCTGAAGTACACTGTACTGCCCTGTCTAACAAGACGTATTCCACATCCAAATTATATACTAAAGCAGGTGGCCTATTAGATGTGAGCCTCCTAAAGGAAAACAACTGTGTGCCTGGTTTCCCTCAGCATCACATTGTCTCTTCAGGTATCATGGTTGTGTTATCTGCTAGGTTCTTCACTGCCAAGCTTTGTATATGTTTTCAGAGATGAGTTTTTTCATTGAAAACTAATATAAACATGGTTTATATTGATTTAGGAACAACAGGGAATTTATTGTCTTAAAACTAAAATTTTCAGAAAAATCTACTCTTCATAAAATCCTTTCAGTTTCAACTTCCTTATTCTCAGCTTTAACTTCATGCTCATAGGTGCTTCCTGGTGGGTACCAAATGTGACCACCAGTAGCTCTAGGCTCATATTGTATCACTTTGGAAAATCGAGAAAAAGAGGACATCACTGGCTCTAGTATGAATATCAGAGTAAACTTGCCCTGACCCAGCCTTGGTAACAGATGGAAAGTTGGTGAAGTATAAATGGTTTACCACAGGAAAACTGAGGAACATTACCAGAAAGGGTGATGAGTTCTGGCAGGCAAAAATGTCATATGTACACTACATTCCCCATTTGTTTTTGTATTTTAGGAAAGGGTCTACAGGGTGATCAGGGACTCACCCGTCCATGTATCCATGCTGAGCCTCCTCATTCATAGAAACTCTCTAAGCTAGTGCTGGCAGGTGAAAGGTTTCTAGCTGTAGAAGGATAAAGAGAGATGGACGTATATGTGAGTGGAAAACAGAATGATTATTTTCTGGGCTGAGGTTAGTATCACATCTAGAGTCTAGACAGAAGCATTCATTTCAGGAAAATAGCTATGACCTGGTTTTCCTCAGCATCACATTGTTGCTTCAATGGATACTGAGAATGGTGGATAAATCCCCATGTCCATGATCTCTAGCTTTTCATAGCCCTCCTCAGGGTTTCTGCTTCATCCAGGTCTATGGAGGAAAATGAAGATAAAACTTAGATCACTTCATCTGCCTTTGCTGAGGATCTCTCTTTTTTCACTCTATTTGACATCTGTGCCCATGACCCAACCATCTCTGTAGAGGAAAGAATGGCTTCTGAGATTGTCATGGGAATTTCTTCATTAGCAGGATGAAAGAAGAGGAAGAGGGTGGTTTTGCTGTCATGCCTATAGTGGGCTGAGCCTGTAAGAATGGCAGCATATGATGGCCTAATAGAGGATCTAACAGGTGAGACTGCTCAGTCTTCTGCCAGCCTCCTCCCATGGCTTTCCTTTTGTGCCTGTCAGTGCTCCTTTCTGATGCATAGCTTACAGCTGAGATCAGATGCAGACAGGGAAGTTATAGCAGTTAGCATAGGAGGGCTAAGTGTAGCACTGGAGGGAAGAAAGTGAAGGATGGGGAAAGCGAAGTAGATGTTCCTCCCCACCACTTGAGATCATTGTTCTTTTTCCAAGGGAAACAGCACACCCAGTAGAGCTCATGTGGATATTCAGCCCATCCCTTTTCTTTCCCTCTTTGCCCAGTTTTTACAGAAGTAGAGCAGAATTATTTCCTGAGATTTTTTGAACTTTTAAATTACAGTTTATGTCACTAATATCTGTTATAGCAAGTGTATCTCCATTTTCAGATGTGACACCAGGGTGTGGGTGGGGGGACTGTATGCCCACAGAAGCAGCCTTGACCCAGGACTTAACAGCACAGCTGTTATTCTTCTACCAAGCAGAAGCTTTCAAGAAATTAAAGATAATAACAATTACTAACACAGAGTGCTTTGATAGTACTGGATGGTGTTCTGAATTCTTATCACATTTAGCTCTGTTGTATTTTTCAGTAAAAGTAAGTGAGGTTCAAAAAAGTCCCATAGTATTTTGGATTGAGCCTGAATTAATATCCATGAAAATTGGTTCCCAGGCCCACACTCATAACCACCACCACAATCTGATAATTTTTCTGGGCTCTACCTGAGATTATATTGAGAAGTATTTGTGTGTAATAACAAAGGGACAAGTCAAGAAGCCATTGCGGTGGTCCAGGGATAGAGTGATGGTGGCCTCTTCTTGGACAGGGCAAGCACAAGGAATTGCTGAAATCAAATTTAAGAACTATTTAGGATGCCAGGACCAATGAGTTAATGAGAGAGCGAGAGGGATAAGATGTTCAAACAAGAGATTAATGTTTCCCTCTGGACAAAGAGGGGAAATGATGAGCTCCATTTGGACTTGCCAAATGGGAGACATCTAGAGATGTCCAGCACACGGGGGTAACCTGACCTGAAAGGAGGGATGTGTGGTCTGAAGGCATCATTCAGTCATTGATTTGGGAGTTCAGTGGCAGAGGAACAGATCACTTCCACTGGGGAGTGATGAATCCTGGGAGAGGTTAGCTGTGAATAGCACAGATGCTATCAGAAGTGGGGATGAAAGGGAAGACGGGACGTAAGGGTGATGATGAAGAGCCTCCTGCTTAAGAAGGCAAGAAAGAGGTGGGGAGGTTCTAGGTATAGATAGCAGTAGGAAGGTTATCAGAGAAATTCAACAGAAAACTTAGAAATGACTTCTTCTAAGAAATATGGTTAAAGTGAAAATCTTTAGGAAATGTTTTAGGCTAATATTCACAGTTGCTACTCTTTTAATCTTCCAAAGTAATTTCTTTTTTATATATTTTTAATTTTTATTAGTATATCTGTAGTACATGATTATATGCATTGTGGGGAATCGGGACATGTATATAACATCTCAGTTCTTTATTTTTGTCTTTTCTTCTTCCCCTATACCTCCTTTTAAATTTTTTTCTGTTAGTAATTCATTCATCCATAAGTCCTTACCAACTTAACTATCATAAATACAGATTAACAGCCAGACTAACAGGCCAAAAAACACAGTTATACTAAGAGTATACTTTCAGATATACTGTGCATGCTGGCTTTTTCCTGAATAATTTTTTTTTCTTTTTCTTTTTTCCTATTGTCTTTTATTTTGCGCTTTATATATTGAGTTGTTGTGTAAAAGAAACTATATGCTATTTAAGCTCATGTGTCTGATTTACTTCACTTAACATTGTTTCCATTTTCCTCCAGATAACTGGAGTTATCAGTCTTTATGACAGAATAGTGAGTCCTTCATTGTCTGCGAATATCACATACCCTTTATCCACTCACCTGTTGATGGATTAAAGACTCCTCCAAGATTTAGCTGCAGTTATGCTGCTATAAACAGGTATACATACACCTCTGTGATTTGATATCTTCAACTCTTTTGGGAAGATACCTGGAAGGGGACTAGCTGGGTTAATGGAACCTCTACTTTTAGTTTTTTGAGGAATTTCCCTATTGATTACCATAGTGGTTGTACCAGTTTATGCTCCCACCAACAATGAAGAAGGGTTTTTTTTGTTTTGTTTTGTTTTTTGCCTACCAGCTCTGCTGGCATTTGTTATTGGTTGATTTCTTGATGGTGGCAGTTTTTTCAGGAGTGAGAGGAAATCTCATTGCTTTAATTTGTATTTCTCAAATGGACATGGATGATGAACATTTTTTCATCTATTTATTGCCCCTTTTTACATCATCTGAGGAGTGTCTCTTCATTTAAGATAAATATTTAATAATTAGGTCTTTATTTTTTGGCCAGCTCAGCCCATCCTGAGGGTGAGGCTGGTGCAGCATGTGGTGCCAGGGATTGAACCGCAGTCCCCTGTGCCTGCCTAAGTTTGCCTAAGCAGGTGCTTTAGATGCTAAACTATCTCACCTGCCCTTAGGTCTTTAAATTTTGGGGAACTAGTCTTTTTAAGTTCTTTTTATATTATAGATGATAGTCCTTCGTGTGAAGATTAGCTGGCAAAATACTTTTCCCATTTTGTAGGTTTTCTCTTTATGCTATTAGTGGTTTCCTTTGCCATGCAGAAGCTTTTGATGTGATCCCACTTATTGATCTTTGATATTATTATGCAACCAAAATTCTGTTCAGAAAGTCTTTACTAAAGCTTATGCTTTCACGAGTTTTACCTATTTTGTCATCCAGCAGATTGTTTCTGTTTTAATATTTAGATCTTTGAAATATTTGACTTTAGTGCATGATGAGGCCTATGTGGATAGCCAGTTTTCCTAGCAGCATTTGTAAAAGAGGCTGTATTTTCTCCAACAAAAATTTTTATTCCCTTTGCCAAAGATAAGGTAGCTGAATGTGCTTTAGGAGTTGGTTCTGCATTCTCTGTTCTGCCCCATTCATCTACACATCTGTGTGCCAATATCATGCTGCTTCATCACTGTATCTTTGTAGTATAACTTGAAGTCTGGGATTGTGATGTTCCTCCCCTGCCTTGTCCTTATTACCCAGAATTGTTTTTGCTATTCTACATCTCTGGGTTCTATATGAATTTTAGGATTGATTTCTCTAGTTCTTTGAAGAATGCTTTTGGTATTTTGATTGGGATTGCATTACATCTATATAACAATTTTGGAATTATTACCATTTTGACTATATTGGTTCTGACTATTCAGCATCAGGGGATATTTTTCCATTTTGTTATGCCCTCTTTTATCTCCTTTTCCAGAGTTCTGTAGTTTGCATTCTAACAGTCCTTCATTCGTTGGGTTAATTCCTAAGTATTTGATTGTTATTTATGCTCTTGTGAAAGGTACTATTCTCTAGTTCCTTTCTCAACAAGTTCACTATTAGTATACAGGAGCCCTATGGATTTTTTTAATGTTGCATCCTGCTGTGCTACTGAATTTGATTATTAATTCTAGAAGTCTGTTAGTGTAGTTTTACTATATAATAAATCATGTTTTCTGCAAATAATGATAATTTAATTTTTCCCTTCCCTCTCAATATCCCTTTTTCTAATTGGTCTGGCTCATGTTTTCAGAACTGTATTGAATAGGAGTGATGTTAATGGACATCCTTGTCTTGTTCCTGGTTTTATAAGGAACACTTTCAGCTTCTCTCCATGTAGTATGATGTTAACCACTGATTTGTCAGAGAAGGCTTTCATCAGATTGAGATAGAGACTTTCTGTACCTATTTTCTGTAGGGCTTTTATCACACATGTATGTTGCATTTTGTCAAATACTTTTTCCTTGTCTACTGAAGTGAGCATGTGTTTTTTGTTTTTCTGTTTATATGGTGTATTACATTTATTGATTTCTATACATTGAACTGCCCTTGCATTCCTGGGACCAATTCTACTTGCTTTTTTTTTTTTTTTTTTGCGGGACCAGGGAGGGTTTGAATTCATGATCTTGCACTTGCCAGGCAGGTACTTGTCCCATGGAGCTATCTCCCCAGCCCCTCTACTTGCTTTTGATATATGATCTGTTTGATGATTTGCTACATTTTCTTTTTTTTATTCACTTTAATGAGAAAAAAAATAAAATAGCAATGAAATACTTTCAAAACAAGTTAGTAGGATAGTTATAATTAATGCCATGCATATTGTTGTCTTTATAGTAGTTACTAGAGGAAAAGGTGCAGACCTGGTATCTTGTCTAAATGATACTACTACAAACTTTTATTCTCAATGAACTAAGACAAAGTAGCTATATATCTATCACATATATATATATATATATGTATATCCGTCTCTGTATACATATACATATATATTATTTT
>PVKN010032380.1:0-12281 GCA_004027915.1 Capromys pilorides
TGTATTGTCACACTTCTGTCGAGGTTGTTGTAAATAGGTTAGGTAATGTTATGAAGACTGCTACAGCAATAGATCGGGCACTACAAAAGGCCTTGGATGGTTATACTTGTTGAGAAACTATGGAAAGGGAAAACAGCCTATTTATAGATTAGGTATCAATTTCACAAGTAAAGATAAATTGATACTCCTTCAGGACTCCTATGTATAACTTTGCTGCCACAAATGGCTTCTGGTCTCACTGAAGAATGGTGTAATATCAAGGGATCATTAGCAGTTTCTGCTTCTGACAGTCAAAATACTTACAGTAGCCTTGGTAAGAAGGAGGCTGCCATCTGGACCTTTCCAAAGATTTCAACCTTGCTATTTTAGTCACTCTGTTTATGGGATTTTGCACAGGATTCCATGGAATCAGCACCCACACCCTTGGTTGCTAAAGTCCCCTTCTTCAGTAATCACTAAATTGAGATGCAAAAAAGTCTCCTCAATTTGTGTCCTGTACTGCAGATCAAGCCAAATACCACTTCTTCATACCTTCTTGTTCCATCTTGTTGGACCATTTCCAAAACAACTGTGCAAAATATGTCTCAAGGGTCTTTTGTTACATTGGGCTGGAGGAAAGAGAGAAGTATTTCTTCACTGGTTTTTCTGAAAGAAAGTCATGGATGTTTCCTCTCTAGCATTTCTAGGTTGCTGAGTACACACGGGCACCTAATGAGGTCCTATGGCCTTGTGCCCACAGAGGAGCACCAGTAAGGAGGTGAAGGGCTTCTTCAACTAAGGAATGGAGAAAGAAAACATGACCATATACATAATGGAGTATTAATCAGTCACAAAAGATAAATGACTCATTTGTAAGAAAATGGATGGACTTTGAGACCATAACGCTAAGTGAAATAAATCAGACACAGTAGGTTCAATATTAAGTGGTTTCTCTTATATGGTAAACCTAAAGTATAAATGAAGAGAAAAATAAAAACAGATGATAGAAAACAGGGATAGGCTTTGTGGAGATAGGAAGGAGATATGGCAGGAGAGGAACAGGAGGGGAAGGGAAAGTAAAAAGAATCAGAGAAGTCAAGGTGCAATATGTATATGTACCATTTCTCCATGATGAATGTACTTATTATGTATCACACACTAGTACAAAAATTTTAAAAGAAGGCAAATATCTTAAATGCAGTCATGGGTCCTGGTAGAATCAGGTTGCACTTGTGCAAAACTCCCTAGAGCCCATTCACAGCTGGTCACTGATGCAGCAGCTGGACTAGGACAGATGAGGCTAAAAATATTGGACATAAAATAGAAGTGTTGAATACACATCTCATAAGCACATTTCCAAAGAAATGTGACCCAACTCCAGGATGTAGAAATCAGCGAAGCAATTCTGACCTTACTGTGAGTTTCACTGGTTGCTGAGACTCTGTTTACATTCTTTCTTGGGAGAGCTGAGGGGAGAGGGTGTCTCCAAAGTACAGCTTCCTTCTGTGCTTGGGCATCCTGCAACAATGCCTCTCTTTGCATCCTGTTCTAGAATGGGCAGCCTCGGCCTCTCCAAATGGACAGCCTTGCTACTGCCAGTGCTCGGTTCCAAAGGCAAACCCTTGCAAGTGCCTCGGTCACTGAGAAAACTTTTACAAACAAAAGAGAGGATGTCTCCCTAGTTGTATGCTGTACTCAGGGAGCAACCTTATCCTACAGTGGGTTTGCTTGGGATCTATGGTGTTAAAGAGTTTGGTGGTTCTACTTTTCTAGTTTTATTTATTTTCTCTAGGGTCAACATACAACATCAAGATAATTGGGCCAGGATGAGTTCAAATAACAGCCTCAGTGCTCACTATTCCTTTTGATCTTAAAGTTCTATTGCTAAGCCCAGCTTGCTGCGCTATGATTTTTCAGCCCCTAAGGATAAATTTTCTCCCAGAGACTTCACAGTTCTTGCAATTTTATATTAAATAGATCTTTCTTCCTCAAATCTTTTTCCTTCAGTTTGCTAGCAGATCCAATACAAATTATTTGTCTAAGATGTTCCTGAAAACTCTTATAAACCATGACAACCGGGTATCAAAGGTGCTATTTCTCCCACCAGCAATATCTGACCATCAGTTCTGGCCCAACTCTTAGATCTGCTAGAGCCTTAAGACAGATGAACAGACATACAAATATACACACATAAACACCACAAAATCAAATTATTGATATAAAGGATTAACTTATAAGATATTTTATAGAACTTCCTGCTGGGTGTGATGGCACATGGCTGGCCATAGTGGTACATGTCCATAGTCCTAGCACTTGGGAGACTGAGGCAGGAGGACTGCTGAGAGGAAGGCCAGCCTGGGCTAAATAGTGAGTTCCAAGGCCAGCCTGCACTACAGAGCAAGACCCTGACTCAAAAAATAAAACAAGCAAAAAAAAAAAAATAAACTAACAACAACAAAATATTCCTGCTACATGTTTACAAATCTTGTATTTATTCAGCATCTTTCTCCATGTGTCAACTTTGATTTGATGATTACTTTTTCATTGCTGTTGTCAGTTTTTATTGTACCTCTCAAGTTTGGCAGTATACAGAGATCAGTAGGACCAATAATATTCCTTGAAGCAGAAAAGTGCCAACAGGAAAATACACAATAGACATTCTCCATGCCGAGCTCTCTCATCAACACCCATTGTCACTACCTCTCCACACATGGAACCCAATGGGTGATCCCAGCACAAAGGAGTTCTTTTCATCTTCTGCATAGTTATTATGGATCCCAGGCCTTGTATTTTTAGACTTTGGGTGGGAACCTACCCTATGCTTTCCCATTATCCCTTGGACAAAAGAGTGGAATTTTACAGCAGGCACAATTCAAGTTAGACAATACAATCCTGGTTGACATAGTAGTGGAAAAGGTATTTTATTTGATGTGGCAGATAGGCTGGGCTACTGCCTTCAGCTGTAATATTCATGTTAATACTCACTTTAAAATGCATCTGCAGATCAGATCCTGGGACAGATTCCAAGATGCTGCTAATGTTATTTTATTGGATTGTCATTTTGTGATGCTTTCTTAAGTGCAGTGGTCTTGTTGCCATCTTTCTTTGGATAGCACTATACGTAGTTGATATTAAACATGCTTATCAAATAGCTGGGTGAAAGGGTTAATTGTATAAGTCATTACTTGAGTTAGATGGCATGAGTTTGGGTGACCATTCTTAACTGACAGAGGTTTTTCATTATACAAAAAATTTTCTGCAGGAGTATATGTATGTGTGTCTGTGTGTGGTGCACTTTAATATCTGTCTAGACATTGATATAGATTAATAGAGTTACAAATACAATGTTCAAAGACAAGTAAAGAGTACAGCTCTGTCTTATTTGACATACGTCATTTGTATGTACTGTGATGCTTTAATGTTAGAATATCAGAGCTGGAGGATATCTGTCAAATACAAACTCTGAGGTCAAAAGAAATGAAATGACTTGCCCAAAGTCACACATTAGTAGCAGATTCTGGACTAGAGCCCAGATGTCTAAACTCCTACTGGGCATTTCACTCTCTGGTTCTTGCTCAGTAGTGAGGTTTTCTGCTTTTCTCTATTTTTGCTTATTATGTCACATGGATGTCTCCCCCTTTTATTTTCAAGTCCATTGTGCCAGGGGCAAGCCAGCTCATTTCTTAAGAAAGGCTGCTAAAGAAGTATTTATATCTCTAAATTTTGGTTATTCTCAGGCTTAATGGTATTTCTAATGAATTGGTGGCAATACTGCTATCTGAAATATTTCCAAGTCATCGGCCACCTCTTCATTTCACTAGCTATGTTAATTTTAAGAGAGGTGATATTGTTGGTTTAAAATACTGAGTTTCTCCTCCATCTTTGTCTCTGTCTCTCTAAAACACACACACACACACACACACACACACACACACACACACACACGCTTTTATTCTTTGTATTTGGGGCTGAGCCTAAGAGGCTATCAAGTCTGCTCCCCTCAAACATGTCCATACTGGTATATCCCAGATGTAAGCTGTATGTATAGAAAAATCTTCCTTCAGAAGTACTGTTCAGTTTCTAATAATTTTCTCTAAAAGTGAGCCCTACATGAGCACATACCACACACAGCCACGCTGTGAAGAGGAACAGAGAACCCACATTACTCTGGAGGACCATGGAATGTGATACAGATGGAGAGTGGTGAAAGCTAGCCCACCACTGAATTTTCTACACACATTACACTGGGATCTATCACAGAGATGTCCTGGGAGACAGGACCATGAATCACACCCTTCCCAAAGGACACAGCCACGGTGTGACGAGTTTGCATGTGTATGAGATCTCTTTTGTTGACTGTACTAGGGATTAAATCCAAGGCCTACAGATTGAACTACACACATCCATAGCCCTTTTTAAATGTTTGAGGCAGGTCAAAAAGTTGATTGCTAGGGCTGGAGAGATAGCTCAGTAGAATAAGTGCCTGCCTAGCAAGCACAAGGGCCTGAGTCCCTGGTTCTGCAAAAAAAAAAAAAAAAAAAAAAAAGTTAATTGTTAAGTCACTGAGTTGCATAGTCTAAGCTGGTACTTGTGATCTTCCTGCCTCAGCCTCTTTGAGTGCCCAGATTATAGATATAAGCCACCATCCCTGGTTTACATCATATTCTTATGAAGAAGTGTTTCCCATTACCATCCCTCATAGTAAAGGCGAGTATTACTCATTATCATTGACCAATGCAAAGATACGTAGTAGATAACTATTTCTATACTCACTGTGTTATTGTGGACCCTTTACTCTCTCTAGGCTAATTCATCATTGCAAAGGGGCACATGTAGCCCCTTCCTTTGTCTAGCAACACTGCTATGAAAGCTGTGAGCAGACTTTTGAGCCCATACTGTGCTCTTAGAAAGTGGCACTAGCATGTGGATCCTTACTTGAGAAACTTACGATTAAGGGGAATGATGATATATTTGATGATAATGATGACTAATACATATGCCAAGCCCTATATTAACTTATTTGGTTCCCCCACATCAACCACATTAAATATTATGGTTCCTAAGGAAGCTGAGGCTTAGAAACATTTGTTAAGGTCACAGGCTAATTATCAACAGAGCCATACTCCCTTTCTCCAAAGACTATCTTGTTAGTCACTGTGAAAAAGCAGATCATTTCAGTAAAAATGGCAAGAATTATAAAGGAGTATACTGTAAAGGAGTACATACAAGATACCTTGAGTGCTCAGGGAAGCAATCTAATGATCTGAGGAGTCAGAATGAGGCTTCCTGGAGAAGATATTCTCTGATCCCCAATCTTTCGGGTCAGAGGTGGGGCACTTTCCAAGTCACAGAGGTTGATCACCACTCGCACTCCCCCAGATCTTCTGTTCAGTCCTTGCCAGTTTTTCCCTCCTCCACATCTGGGGAGGATATGACTTTGCTAAATTTTGTTGGTCCTGACTCTCATTCAGAGGGGGGAATTCATCCTTCTCGTTCTGCTGCAGCCTCCACCCCCACCCTCGTTTGCTAAATTCCTACACCATGGAAAGCAAGTAGGAGAAGTGGTTGCTTTGCATACTGCTTTCCTTTCACTATTAAATGAACCCGGGTGGCAAGCGAGGAGAATCAATGCATTGAATCCAGATGTATTGGGGATGGAGTGATTCCATTTCATACTTGTTGTGTCATAGTTGAACAATATGAGGCTTCTTTGCTTCTCTTGGAGAACCCACAGCTGCAATCTTTCTATGGTGCTTTGCAGACTCTTATCACAGTTTTAATAAAGTGTAGTTAGTTTGAAGTAAAGTCTGTCAATTCTCATGAAAATAATTTAATTTTGGTGTTCTGCTGCGTATTCAGTTCTAAAACACATGCAAGGCTCATTATTCAGAAAATAATACTTTATTTTCATCCAAAATATGAATCGTGTTGCTGTATTTTCACCTCATAGAATGATGAACTAATTATGAAGAAGAGTTTGCCCATAGGAAATGACTGGTTAAAATTATCTAGTAACTGTAGCTCAGAAAAAATTTGAAAGGGCCAGACACTTCAATGCCGAGGGGTCCTTGGCTTGAAAAAAGAAGCTAATTATCATTCACAGTCCTACTGATATTCCCAGGCAAACCAGGGTGGCCCTTAGGATGTCAGCCACATTTGTGAAAGGCCTTTGACCACACCTATTTTTGCAGCCATAATCACTAATGATCTGTAATCATTTATTACTCATAAAGGTTGGGAATAAAACAAGGCTATAAAGTTCATCCCCTAGTCTTAAATTAAGTTTTATGTCAGCTAGGCAAGACTGCTTATCTCTATTTCTCAGCTAATAGATTGCCAATAGTTATCATCTCCAGGCCCTGCCACATGAGTAGCTACTCAGTAAATAGTTGCTAAATGAATAAACAAAGCTCAACATCTGTTCTGGTTTTCCTGGTCCTCTCACAAGTGGCTTTCAGCTCTATTTCAGATTTCAAGAAACAATCTAGTTTTTCTAACCATGACTCTAGAAAGTGCAGAGTGATTCATATTCATTATGATTTATATTATACAGTATTTGTGATTTACAAGGGAAGAATGTTGAGAGGGAGAGGAGAGGAGAAGGGAGAAAAAGGAAGGAGAGGAAAGAAAGAAAGAAAGAAAGAAAGAAAGAAAGAAAGAAAGATAGAGAGATAGATAGATAGATAGATAGATAGATAGATAGATAGATAGATCCATCAGGATATGAGGAAAAAATGTGGGACAGAGGAGAGTAAAAGGCTGTATAGAGAAACAAGAGGAACGCAGGAATGCATGGGTGAACAAGAATAGTGGGAAAGCCAGGCTGGGGTGTGGACATCTAGCAAAGCACTTAATGGCCTAATAGCAGCTTCAAATAGCTCTGGGTTAATCGAAAACAAGTGAAATGACCTGGTAGCCTCAATAAATGGAAAGCCAAAATAGCTCCATGGGATGAATCTACATCTCTGGTGGTTTAACAGACTGAATAAAAGGTAGAGAGGAAGAAGAAAGAGAGAGAAAGAGAGAGAGAGAGAGAGAGAGAGAGAGAGAGAGGAAAGAAAGCTGGTGTTTTTTAGAACTGAGAACTATTAGAAACTTCACTTTCACAGTGGTGAGAAAGACTTTAGTTTCCAAAAAGAACTTTCTAGAAAGTGATCCTACAGTAACTGTCATGCTCACAAATCAGAGTGCTGGTTACAGAGAAGCAAAGCTGCTTCTACCAGAAAACAGAAAGCAGACCTGACTAAACTTAGACAACCATGACTCTGCACTTGTGTGAAACTTGCCTCACATCATTGCTTTTTCTACCGGTCAAAGCCAAGATCACAATTTTGCCTACCCGCTTAGCATCTTAAAATGCTCATAACCAGCAAGTTCTTCACTGGATCTTACCCATGTCTTTCTTTAAAGGTTCTCTCATGACTTCTCTTTCTAACCTCCACAGAAGAGATTAATTAGTGTCTGTCTTCTGGATAGTACATTTTTCATACTCTTAGGTCATTCATTCCCATCTCCCCACAAGCAAAGCTTTGAAAAATGACTAGATAATGAGATCTATTCCTGCTATCTTTTCCTAACACATCCTAGTACACAGTTTCATGGGCCTGCCACAGGAAATAGAATCATAATTAAAATTTTTTAGATTAGAAATTAACTGCATACTTTGTAAAAAAAATATTTAGCACAAATTATCAACCAAACATGACATAATACTCTATAAAGTTTTATAAGACACCATACAGGCAGAGATAATTACCTCCACATGAAAGAAGCAAGCAGAATGTGCTTTCCCCCAGCAGTTGATCAGCACAACGCTAAAAAAACTCCAGTGTTTGGATCTGAAATTTTTTGCTCTGTTTGCTGTCCCAAAAATCCCTAAGAAAGAAAAATTCTCTTTTAATGGAAGTACGTCAGAAGTTCAGAAAAATCTCAAGGATAATCTGAGAGTCGTAGCCAAAAAAGGGAACTTATTCCTGGTCTTGGCCACTTTAAGATGTCAGTGGGACATGAGGACCAAGCCCTCTCCATTCAACCTTCCTCAGCACCAAGGTTCACACCTCCAAATTTTTTCCCCAGAAAAGAGCCTGGCAATATATGCTTGTGTCATTGTATTGGTTCATAATGACAATATTCTCAAAATTTTCCATTAGGCATCAGCTCTCTTTCAGCTACACTGAACAGAAAGGTCATCATCTTTCCCGATGCTTAAACAAGAGCATGATTCAGAGAACAAACAGGGAAGTGACGATGGTAATCCCCACATTATTTTTTAACGTCCCACGTGGTAAGGCAGACTCCGCACAACAAAATCCAGGACTAAAGTAAGTCTATTTTTCCTTCTGTTACTGTTTACTTTTGCACAGACTCCTTAATCTCCAAGACATGTAGGTGCCTACAGAAAAGGCACTACATTCCTTCTCCTGCATACAAGTCAGACACTCACCCAGCAGGAGTGGCCTCCTTGGGGACAGTGAAGCAGATGACAGACTCCATGTCAGAACAGTAAGTGTGGAGCTGGGAGTGTTGCAAGCTTTCTCCTGGTAGATAAGATAGTCGACCAACTCATTCTCCTACAGGCAACAATGTGTGTGAAATTCTATCATTAAAGATTCCTTCCTTCTCATCTTCTGGAAGGAGACAACAAACTACATGGTGAGTCATTAATAAGCCAGTGGGAATTTGTTCATCAGATAGTTGCCTCAGGAGAAAGGAGGCAGTATACCTGAGTTACCTGGGAGCCGCTAGAAGTGAGGCTAGGAAGGTGGGAGGGTTTGTAGGCATGCTCTTCGACTAGCAATGTTGCCCATGCCCTGTATGAGGGGAGTGGAGTAGTTAGCCCAGCCTCTGTCCTTCGTCCAGCCAGCCAATGGTTTTGAAGGCTCTCTAGCCAATCTGTCCTCAGTGGCCTACTGAACTGGCATACTGACAACAGAGCTGCGCCAGGAATGGAGCCCTTGAAGTCTTGCTCTGGAGCCCTTGGTGTTCAGCGTGGAATATGCCTGGGTATAGGTGAAGTTAGGACAGCAGAGTGTCAGCTTTGGTACTGTGACAATTTTCTCTGAGATTAAAGGCTTGATTTTTTAAAAAGGGGAGTAACCGAAAGCTGATACCTGCCTAATTGCTTTTGGATGAGCAGGAGATATTTACTGGGTACAGTTAGGAGGGCCCTGTCCCTTCTCTCCTGAACAGGCTCCACCCTGGGAGCATTATGTATACCCCAAAGTCCTGATTAAACAGTGTTGCACCAGTAACCTCCAAATAGGGGACAAACTCTCTCTTCTTGCTTTTAAGACTGGAATTTCAGAAGTGCCTTTTAACTTTGGTCATTACATTCTCATTTTCTATGGATTTTGAAAGGTCTGCTGTGCCTGACAACGTTTCCATCTGCTAGTCCTTACTCTTTCTGGTGTGCATTTCAAACTGAGGCAATCCTGTCATGGGTCGTGCTTCATTTAAGAGAGCAAGTCTTTCAGGACTCAGCTTGTAGGTGAAATGTTAGATTAGAGGATAGACATGTTTCCTCAGACTTGGCAAGTATTCTGACTTCCTCTTGACTGGCATATCTTCCACATGAATCTATATGCTCAATTTCATCACAGAATATATCCAAGATTTTACTGGGTGGCTCAATAGACATTTCCAACTAGAGAGAAGAATAATAAAACAAGAAACATAATTATAATTATTTTCCTCTGTAGACAGTTTTCATGAGGATTTGGCCAGTTATTCTCTGGCCATGCATGGTATGTCTCAAACAGTTGTATTAATATTCTTCATTTGGATCAAGCTGTCACTATATCAATTGACATTCTCAGCCATTCAGACAATATCTCATTTGTGTCTGAATCATCTGGGTTGATTTAGAAATAGGCTAGACTTTTCCCAGGATACTTGCCCTCCCAAATCTGTTTTTCTTTGAAGACAAGGCTTTTTAGATATAAATGGAGTCTCACACACCTCTCTCACAGAGATTCCCTAACCCCAAGTGGTCCTATTACAAAGTTGAGAAGGGATTAAATTTTTTTATTCTTTTACTTTACCCTCTCCTCAGATTCTGTGTTATTTTAGAAAAGAAGGAAGTTACACATCTCCTTTTATTCCCATTACTTCGTTCTAAAATAAAAAAGGAAAAAGTTGATAACCAAAGGCCCTCAGAACATTCTTCATAGCTCTATCCAGAGAGAGGCTGAGTTGATTCTGTCTGTGAAAGACTGACACAAGTGTTTCAATAATGCAGAGCTTTTCAATCTATCAAGATGGGCATGTGGCTGTTTATCATACAAAAGTGCCTGCAAATTGTCAAGAAATGACATTTAAAAGACACCAACATTAGGGCACAGGTTGGAAAGGAGGAGCAGTGATGACAGTGGGGACAAAATGGTGACTCAAACCATTGCTCTTCTATCCCTGTCCTGGTACAAAACAACATTTTTGTTGGCACCACTATACCTCTCCACTATGCTGTTTTTCAAACCAGAGCACATATACACTGTCCCTCTGGGAATATACAGCCTAATATCAGGTACTGGTAATCAAGGAATTAACAAGTTGATTAACAAGTTCATATAAATTTTTCCTCAAAGATTTGAGGGTTAGGTCACACAAAGCAACTTAACTGGTGACTTAAATAATTTTCTACTTAAAAACAAGGCATTATGTAGTAGAATAGAATATTGTAATACATTTATGACACAAAAATGGAATGTGCTATGATGTTTCCAACTGCAATGAGATTCTGCTATGTGTTAGACTTCCTGAGAGCTACATCCACAATTTCTTTTTCTTGTGGATGAAGTGGTGGTATTCGGGCAGAAACATTTGGGAATCAAATCCTGTTCTGTCTAATGAAGACAACCTGCTGCCTTAATGTTTTACACTGCTCGGCAGCTAGGGTTCTGTTAGACAGGCCTGACCCAGACGATGGATTGAATGGCCTGGTTGCATGATGCCTGGGTTGAAATGAGCTATTCTATTCTTCTTGCTCTAAATAAACCCCCACTGTCTGCCTGTTGCTATTGCTTCTCACTTGACAGTAGTTATGAGGCCATTAGCAGAAAACAAGAATCTGCTCTTTGCCCATCTGCATATTGGACAAGTCTCATACTATTTAGCTTGTGAGGCCTGATAAGAAGCCAGCACAATCTGCCCATTGACTGCTGGCCTTCTTTTCTAGTCCCAAGTACTGGAGTCTCCTGGCTTAGACTCTTGTTTAGCTTGTCTCTCTCCAACCCCAACTGAATACTTTCCAGTCGCACCTGCCTGGCACTTGTAAGAGTCCTTTTGAGCTAATTCAAACTCTTGGCCCTCACGCTTGTGTCTCTTGGAGATCTCTGATTTAAGACACAAACCTGTTTAAATAATGCTTTTTTCATGTTTCCACAATGCATTGTTTATTTTGGCCCTAGGAACATGTGGGTACCACCCCCCACCCCAAGAAAGAAGCTGGAGATGGTAGCTATGCCCAGGCCTTCAGTTTCACAGTTCAGGATAATCCTCATTTTCTCTCTCTGTCTCTCTTTCTCTCTCTGTCTCTGTCTCTCTCTCTGTCTCTTCTCTCCTCTCTCTGTCTCTGCGGCTCTCTCTCTCTCTCTCTCTCTCTCTCTCTCTCTCTCTCTCTCTCTCTCTCATTTTCTATGGTACTGGGGATTGAATCCAGTAGCTCATAATCAGTTGTTTCCTAGTGAAACCACTGAGCTATATCCCTAACCCGATTGATTGATTGATTGATTGATTTAATGTGTTTAGTGCAAGGTCAACAGGGTCTCACCATGTAGATCAGACTTGTAGTGATCCTCCTGTTTTCAGCCTCCCAAGTGCTGGGATCACAAGTGCACTACCACACCCAGTCTCAATCACCATCTCAGCATGCCCCAGCGGTGGTGCTGGCACAGCACATCAGCGATCCAACCCTGGCTGCTGGGCTCTGCCTAAGCAGGCACCGTAGTCCACTGAGCTATGGGGCTGGCCCTCCCTTTTATTTTTTTGAAACAAGGTTTCACCAAGTCGTCCTAACTGACCTTAAACTTGTCATCCTCTTGCTTCAGCCTGTCAAGTAGCTTGCATTTCGGGCATGTGCTACCTCATCTTGCACTTAGTATCTTAGATATTTTTGGAGAATTGTTTCTTTTGTTGATTTTGAAATTCAAAAACTTTCTTGAGACAGGAAGAGATGACTTCCAAGTATCCAGGAAGCTGCAACACATTTGAGAATTATGATAATGACAAAAATCAAATGCCATGATGAACTAGGAAGCTCAGATGCTAATTTATAATGTAGTGAGATTTTGTAAAGAATTATTATG
>PVKN010032381.1:0-12275 GCA_004027915.1 Capromys pilorides
AAAAAAAAAAAAGTAAGTGTTTGAAGAGACCAATCCTGCCACGCGGTGGACCAGCTGTGTGTCCTTAGGCAATTACAATCTCATGGGCTAGAACATGGAAAGGATGACACCTGTATTCCAAAGGTGTGGCCTATAGCAGCAATAAACAAAAATGTATCCGGCATGGTGCCCAGCACATGGACGGACACAAAAAACATTACTGGAATCTGCATTACTCTTACTCCCCCTGTAAGGCTGTTCTGATACTCCCCCTGTAAGGCTTTAACCTGCACACACCCAAAGTGATTGTTTTTTTTAATTATAGGAACTCAGCAGAACAGCAGCAGTGTGATGATCAGAGTGAAAAAAGGGAAGTAAATTGTTATAACCTTTAAACTTGGCAATCTAAAAAGAGACTTCAAAATATTTATGCCCATTCACCTACTAATAATTGTACACAGGGCCGGGGAGATAGCTCCATGGCACAAGTGCTTCCCTGGCAAGTGCAAGGTCATAAGTTCGAACCAAGGTCCTGCAAAAAAAAAAATCTGAATGATTGTACAACTGGTGATTTGTGCCAAGGAAAAAATAAGCAATGCAAAGATTTATATGTATCATAGTACGGTATTTCTTTTTATCTGTGTTATATATACAACCTAAAAATGCCCCTTAAGAGTTATACATCTAAGATTCTAAGATGGAATATTTACTAGTACAGAGACCATGTGAAAACTATTTAGTGATGTGTGAGGATGCTTATGACAATGCTTTGAAAAGCTTTCAAATCAGTAAATACAACAAAGACACTTTCCAGTGGAAAGTAAAATACAATAGAAAATATGGTATATATATGCATATAAGGACAGCAGTTGACTACAGCAAAATATAACTAGAATTTACCTCTAGATTATAGGATAATAGGTGATTGAAGTTTTTATTATTGCATTTCCCTGCCTGGTTTTTGTTTTGTTTGAGACAGGTTCTCACTACACAGTTGTTGTTTTTAATTTATGTGTTTGGTACAGGGTCTCCCTACACAGCTCAGATTTGTAGTGATCCTCCTGTTTGAGCATCCCCAGTGCAGGGGTTACAGGTTAGTGCCACCATGCCTGGACTCAGTGGCTGGCTCAGTGCAGGGCTGGCATCGCATGCAGTAGCGAAGCTGGGTTCTTGTGCTTACCAGGCAGGTACTTAGACCACTGAGCTATCTCCCCGGCCTGTCACTGTGCAGTTTTGACTGGCCTTGAATTCAATTTGTAACCAGGCAGGCCTTTAACTCACGTTAGTCCTCCTGACTCAGCCTTCTGAATGCTAGGACTCCAGGTGGGCACCACCATGCCTAGTATGTTTTCCTGTTCTGTAAAATGGCGGTAGGCACATGTTTTTTAGTGGAGGTAATAACAAACCTGAACTCTCCACTGAGTTTAATGCTGCAAATATGTGAGCCCTCATTTTTAAAACATTAGTTTTGCTTTCTTAAAACTCTTAATTTCCCAAGGAAGGGGCAAGTAGACCCCAACTGCCTTTCCCATCTTTGATCTCTCTTGCATTTCTAGACACACATTCCTGGCATATCACAGCTGGAGAAATCCTGGAAGAGCTGCAGCTTGTGCTCCAGATGGGGAAATAGGCAGACGGCAGCTAAGCCTGAATGTAGCCAGTTTTAGCTAATGTGATGCCAGCTTTGCTGTCTACTAGACAGGAGAACTCTGCCACCATGCCTTCTCCCTCATGCCACACAGAACTCATGACAAGGCACATGAAGAGGAAGCATTGTATGGAAGCTTAAGATTCTAATGAGGATTTTCAGTCAAAAGCTACAGACAACCAGGCTACGGGTATAGTAAAAGAGTGCTTCCCTAGCGTGTATGAGGCCTGGGGTTCAATCCTCAGTGTCCCCTTACCCTGTTCCTAAAAATTAAGATTAAACTGCAATCAAAATGTGGCCCCTTGTGGGCCAAAAAGCATATTTTCCATATATGTTCTTTCAGCTTTCACTAAACCTTGTGACACAGGAATTCTCAGATGTACAAACAGTGGAAGAGAGATTGGAGAATTGCTCAATGTCACAGGTAGATAATGAAAGCAGAGCTATAACTTGCTCTTTTTGGCTCCTAGTGACAACAGTACACAATTCTTTACACAACTGTCACACATTCATGAACAGTTACTGATTCGTTGCCGGTGCTGGAGGCTGAACCCAAGGCCTGATAGGTGCTCTCTACCACAGAACTACATGTCCAGACCAGAACGATGCTTCTTACTGAAAACCTCATGTTAAGAGGCAGGGATATACAGCTCAGCCCGAAGTGTGTCTCTTAATTAGGTCACATATCCAAAATAAAAAATATATGTATATCTTAAACAGTGGACACCTCGTTCTCAATGCTAATTCTCGCGCAATCATTTTTTGTCATGCAGCACACAGAACTACACATTGGCCCACGTTAACTGGGCCCCTTTCCTCTGTTACCTACCACCCAACTCATTCTGCAATTTTTAACCAAGTAGCTTTTGGGTATTTCCAAAAGTCAGGTCCATAAAATACTATTCTAGAAATATCCAAAAGAATGTGATATTCCCAAGGAGTTTTTGAGAAGCCCTAAGCAGTGGTCCTTCCTGCTGGCATAGTTGTGGCTAAGTGGTGCAGTTTGCTGGACAATACTTATAAGATGTTCATGGCAGTGGAATAATAATAAAACAAAAACCAGCAGCATTATCACATCTGTTTGTATGTGTGTGACTGTCAGTCTCTCTCTCTGTCTCCTTTTCAGAAAACATTTTAGTCTAGATTTGAAGGAAAAACTAGATAATGATTCTTATAAAACCCTGGCATGATTTGGTATGCCCGTAATCTCAGCACTTGGGAGGCTCAAGGCAGGAGGCTTGCCATGTATTTGAGAGTAGCCTAAGCTATAGAGTCAATTCAAGGGCAGCCTGAACTACATAGTGAGACCCTATCTCCAAAAACAAATAAAAAAACAATTCTTAGAAATCCCAGGCCCTGGGGCTGGGGAGATAGCTCTGTGGCACAAGTGCCTGCCTGGCAAGTGCAAGGTCATGAGTTCAAACTCCGGTCCCACCAAAAAAAAAAAAAAAAAAAAAAAAAAAATCCCAGGCCCATTTTTATTTAGCATTTAAAAATGGCATGTTACAGAGTAAATATCTGAGATTTTTAAAACTTTTTATTTTTATTTTTATTTTTTTGCACTGGGGATCAAACTTCGGACTGGGGAGATAGCTCAGGATCTAAGCGCCTGGCAAGTGAAAGGCCCTGGGTTCAATTCCTAGGTGTAGGTCATGGAAACTGTACGTGGTGGCGCACACCTGTAATCCCAGATCTGGGGAGGATGAGATAGGAGGAACATTACAAGTCAGAACTGCATAGCAAGACCCCATCCCAAATAAATAAATAAAATATTTTAAAATATTTTGAGACTCACTTTATGAAAGTTTTAAATTTCATTACAAAAGTATATAGCCATCATAGACCTATAAATATTCCTTACTACTTATTCAAACTAAAAAATTAAAGATAGTTGTTTACTTAAACTCATTTATTTAACATTTCTGTTATGGAAAAATATGAAAGTGCTTGATAAAATTAGTGATTTTTATTAAAATCACTTTTATTAAACTCTTCTAATTACGGGGCTGGGGAGATAGCTCTGTGGCACAAGTGCCTGCCTGGTAAGTGCAAGGTCCTGAGTTTGAACCCTGGTCCCGCCAAAAAACAAAACAAAATAAACTCTTCTAGTTACTCATTTATGCTCATTAACTAAAATGCTTAGAAACTTTTAAATATCATGTTATGAAATAGAAAGAAAATGTTCAGATGGGAAGGGGAACTAAGGAGGGGGAAAGAAAGGAAGGGAAAAGAAAAAAATGAGAAAAGAAGGAAAAAAGTGGAAATAAAACTTTTGTAAAATAAGGAGGGGAAGAAGGGTTGTAGGGAGGGTAGGGGAATGAGAAAGAAAAAAAGAATCAAGTTATATACCATGTACAAATTTCCTATAATGAGTGTGATCATTATGTATACCTAAAATATATCAATAAACTTAACTAAAAGAAAAGTTTTTAATACCATAAAATTCATCTGAGAAAGTTACAAAGCAATCTTCAAAAATAGGCCACCTACTAATATGTTCTCATATATGATTTCCAAATACTTTTTTGGTCAACTGTCAAATTTCAACTAAAAGCTGTTTTACAGGGGGTGCCAGAAAATATCTCAAAAAAGCAGGAAACATGTAAGAAAATCAGATAAGAATTCAACTCCTATTGTACTTGCTTAAACTTTACTGGAAACTGTCCTGAATCATTAATTTCCTTGCTATATATTGGCTAAATTCTCAGGAAATATACTTTGGCTCACACTTTTAATATTTTATCAGGTATTAAAGGAATAGTATATATATTGAGTGACTCAAAGAATTATGCAACCTAAAAGAGAAGTTGCAATGATGTGTAAAACTATAATTCAGATTTTGAACATACTTACAAGTGTAAGTTTTATTCCTCAGCTGCCCCATAGCCATGTACATGTATACATCTGCACATATATATTTAAAAGAATTTGCAAGTAAGCTGACAAGCAGTGAGGATTGTGGCATGACAGCTAGAATACTGCATTTTACAGACCATTTGCACAGCCTACATCTCAAAAGAATAGGCATTGATTCCATGAAGACACTTAGCAACTGACAGATCCAAAGTTTTAAGCCCAAAAGTCTTTTCTTAATGAAGTTCTGTTCATGAGTAGAAAGATAATACACATTTCTTGTGGTCAGTTATTAGATGATCTCCATTGATAAAGACAGGAGAATCTTTTCATGGTACTCAATATTTTGCTTTTTTTTTTGAGAGTCTCACTATGTGGTTTAGGTTGGGTTTCATTTCAAGTTGTAGCCCACCCAAGCTGATATCAAATTCTTAGTGACTTTCCTGCCTCAACTTCCTAGGACTGGGACTACAGATGTTGGCCACCATGCAAAGCAGTACTCAGTATTATATGCTTTTAGTTGTATCAGAATACTTGCTTTAATAACTGTGAATCCCACATCATTATAGGGTAATCTATCACATCCCATTATCTACAAACTCAAATAATCTTTTCAGCAGAGGCTGAGTTTCTTCTCAGCCACCTATCTTCAACTTTTTTTAGTCAGTCATGGGGGGGCAGTTTCCAATTAACATAAACAGCAGTAAATCTTTCAAGAGCTCACACGCTATTCTTGACTTTATAGCCTGCATGGTTATGGGGCAGCTGAGGAACAAAACTAGTATCTGCTATATTTTTCAGGTATTTAGAAGCTAATATTACTGCCAAGGTTATTGAAGTGCTTTATTTCTTTATATCTTGTATTTTATGCTACTAGATTAAAAAGACCGGTAGGTTAAAATTTCCTTAAAGCAATTTGAGGCAAACTGATGATTAGTTGAGAATTCAAGTCTTCTGTTTTCTAAAGTAAGTTGTTATACAAAAGAACACCCGATAAGGCAAAAATGTAGAAGCCTACTGGTTCTAAAAAGTATACTTGTTCAGCAACAGTCAGCTAACAAGGAGCCAAATAAATTTACACTGAGACTCCAATACTGCTAGAGAGAAAAGGAGAATTTGGAAGGCAGTGATCTTAAAGAAAAATATCTAGGTCCACAGATAGTAATGGTTCTGTTTATTTTTTAAATGCCATCTATAAAATTACAAAATTATGCATACTTATTGTGGTTAAAAAAACAACACAAAATTTATCTTGTGTACAACTCAGTAGTTTAAGTATATTCACTGTACAATAGCTCTCTAGAAAATTTCATCTTGCAAATCTCAAACTCCACCCATTAAACAATTCCCTTTTTCATCCTCACTTAGGCCCTAATTTCTATGAATTTGACTATCTTAGTAAGTTGTGTAAGTGGGATCACAATACTTGTCTCTGTGATTTACTGCACATGGCATAATGACTTCAGGGTTCTTCCATGTGTCAGAATGTAATTTCTTTTTAAGGCTGAAGAATATTCCATAATAAAACACTATATTTTATTCATTTATCTGTGAACATTTGGTTTGCTTCCACCCTCTTGGCTATTGTGAGTAGTGTTGCTATATATAAACAGATATATCTTTAAGGATCTGCTTTTGTGTGTGTGGTGGTGGTGGTGGAGGTATTGAACCTAGACATGCCAGGTAAGTGCTCTACCACAGAGCCAAATCTCCAGCACTGATTCTTTTGGGTACATAATCAGAAATGGATTGCTGAATTAGTTTTGTTTTTTACTGGGAATTAACCCAGGAGCTAGTAATGCTAGGCAAGCCTTTGGTCAATGAACTTCCTCAGACCTTTCCTTAAAATTTTGAGACAGGGTCTTGCTGAGTTGCCCAATATAATCTCTAACTTTTGATCCTCCTGCCTCAGCTTTCTATGTAGCTGGGAGGTACACAAGTGGACCATTGCATCCAGCTAGAAATTTCACTCTTAATTTCTCAAAACCCTCCATGCTGTTTTCCATAATGATTAACAGTTACATTTTACCAAGTATTCAAAAAAGTTCCAGTCTTTCCATATTCTTGCCAATTTTTTGATTAAAACAATTGTATACATTTTCTATCCACAGTAATATTTTTGATTTAAGGTAAATTACTGAAAATTGGGGTTTTACTCCAGGGGCCATGGGAAGTCACAGAGGCAGCTTGGGTTTGCAAGTGTTAGTACATTCATGTTTTTAGAAAATTAATGCAGGGCTGGTGAGATGGCTCAGTGGTCTAAAGTGCGTGCGTCGGGAAGTTTAGGCCACTGCAGGGACCTTGGCTCCATCCCAGGCACCACATGCTATGTCCCCCCACCCCACCCCCAGGGAAGGCTGACCTGGCCATAACACAAACAAATAAATGCGGTTTAAGAAAATAAAATAAACTTAAAAAAAAAAAAAGAAAATTAATGCAACTATCATATTTTTTGCTTTTTCCAGCATTGCAGAGTGAACCTAGGGCCTTCACACTGCACATTTCCTTAGACCGCTTTTAAATCTTGAGACAGTGTCTAACTAGGTCAGTAAGTTGCCCACTTTGGGTTTGATCCTCCTGCCTCAGCCTCCCAAAAGTGGTGGCCCCACCACATTCAGCTTATCACTTTTCCACTTTATCATTTTTATATTAAACAAGGAAAGATATAGAACAGCATGTACAACTAGCATGCTATCATTTCTAGCAAGGACTAAGTGTTTATATATGCAAAACTCAGGAAAAATACAGGGTGCTAAGACCATTGTTGTCTTTTTGGTGGGAACTAGATGTGTATGAGAGAAATGAGTTTTTACTTTATTTTTTTAAAAGTAACTTTCAAATTGTGCTTAAGAATACCTGAATGGTAGTTAAAATAGATCCTAGAAAAGCATGGAAGGTTAAGAGTTTAGGCAAAACACCAGGACAATTAAAATGGAAACAAAACACAAATCCTCCATAATCTAGTGTTGTTGATGGCAACGACTGGAATTTTCATACCACATGCAAGCATAAACTGACACAATTGGTTTCAAAAATTGTTAGGCAGCACCCACTAAAACTGTGTAGACATAGATCTTACAACTCAGAAGTCCACCCCACAAATATACTCAACAGAAATGTTACATATTGTTCCTGAAAAGACACATAATAGCACTAAACATAACAGCTTCTAAACAAAAAGTCAAGCGCATAACTGAAAGTTCACTTAACAGACTAACACTGAAAAACTCAGCAGCATAAGCACAGACGCATGGTATTAAACAGACCACAGATAAAGGAATATACCTTAATTCCACTTACGTAGTTAAAAGATAGGCAAAGTAACCTGCAGCAATGCTAAGCAGGCTAATAGTCTATCTCAGGAAGAGTGGAGGTTAGATTAGAAAAGGGCATAGAGGCACCTGGGGTACTGTTTCCATGCCTAGGTATTTAACATCTACATGAATATATTCACTTTTCCAAGATGATGTGGTCTTTTCTAGCATTTTTAACTTAGAAAACTTAAGAAGATAAGAATATACTGACAGCTGGGACTATGCGTCAGTATTGGAGTATTTGCCTACCATACTTAAAGCTCCAAGTTCATTCCCCAGCACTAAAATAGAAAAAAAATTATTTATTTGCAGCCCAACTAGAGTTAAGAGCATATATTAAAGACCCAATCACAGTAAGACTAGAAAACCTTTAATAAACATTCACCCTTCAGGATAGAACAAACATGCTATTTTAAGTGTGCCTTCACATGAGGTTTATCAAAGAATAATAAATTACCTACTGCTTGCCAGATTTCGGCATGTCTTTCCTAACTTTTCCTACCATCATTCTCATTTAATTCTCACAATTAAGGAACTTCTTCCTATGCTAGTTTACCAGTAAGATGTTGAAGCGCATGCTGACTTATATCTATGACGTCACTTTAAAAATTTCAACTGTCACTGCTTGCGACTAGTTCCACTGTATGTTACAGGCTTCCTGCCTAGAAACTCAATTCAGGTGGGCTGGCAGTCCCTCTTCCTAAAAAGTACCACTTCTTTCAAGCCATCTGGCTCCATGGCTGAGGGTCAGGCTTGTAGGAATGTTATATATGGGCAGTTGACTTCTTACTGGCATACCCAGGTATTCTCACGAGAGTACATTGTGATTTTGGAATTACCCTTGAAATGTGTTTGTCAAACTACAATGGTGGTCACAGAGATCCTTAAAACACACACACATTCACCTAGAAGCTTTTGGGTTTTTTTTGTGATCATGGCCAACAGGTTTTCCTAAGTCAGGAAGAGGAAACCAGGCTAATTTTACTTCAGATCACCTACACCCACAAAATCACACAATCTGAATTTTACTAAGTGCCCAGTTGATCCTGATTAAGTCCTACTCAAACAGAATATCAGTGCGAGCTTTCGTTTCAAGACAGTGACTAAAACACATGCTTATTTCACTTCCTCAGTCATGGTCATGTATGAATATTCACTAAACGTCTATGACATACCAAGCACCATTACAGGCCATAATACGGTTAGAAAGAGACACACACAAAACAGTATCTGCTCCCTTGAAGCTCACATCCTAATGGAGGAGTCCAACTGACATAGCCAAAGAACAAATATAGCAAAGCCACCAGATAATAAAATTATTTCTCTAAAAAAAAAATATAGCCCAGGATATAATAAATTAAATTCCAATTATAAACGATCTCCTAATTTAATAATTTTACTATAAATGTTCAAAGACAGTTATTTTAGGGGCCAGGGAGACAGCTCAGTAGAGTAAGGGCCTGCCTGGCAAGTGCAGAGTCCCGAGTTCAATGCCTGGTACCACAAAAAAAAAAAAGTTATTTTAGAATAGTAATTTTGGCCCAACATTCTAATGCACATGTAGAACACATTATTAAATGGAAAGACTTAGGGAACAAGGGGATAACTCTGTGGCACAAATGCCTGCCTGGCAAGTGCAAGGTCGTGAGGTTGAACTCCAGTCCTGCCCCCAAAAAAATCAGAGTAAATGGAAAGACTTAATGGAAGTTAAAAAGAAACTAACAGGGCAAAAGTATTTCTAATATTTGTTCTCAACGCCCAGTAAGTCTTAAGTGTTCTTGATGTGTATAGCCTTAAACCAATTAATATATTGCACATCAACACCCAAACCAATTATCCACCCATGCCTTCCCACACTTGACCACAACTGTCAAAGCCCATGCCATGTTCTCCTGAATCAGGGTTTTCTCTTCTTTCATCAGTCACCACTCTTCTCCCAATCTGTATCTTTGTTAAGCAGACACAAAGGAGCTGTGCCATATGATAGAATATAACTAGCCAAAGCAAATCAGCTAGAATGTTCAAGTTTATTCCTTTGCAAAAGGAAGCAAATTAAGATTAAACGGAGTTTTGTTTTGTTTTTTTGCCTATGCGAAGACCCACACATTAGCATTATTTTGTTACGCAAAAGCAATCATAAACCACACATGGCACAATTCAACTCACAACTCTTACGAATTAAATGTGAAAATCTGGCAGGTATACAGCATCAATTCTCAGAAATGTATAGCTGGATACGGTTACATAATTTATGCTTACTGCCTAAATGAATTTGGACTTTCATTGGTATACCCAATAAACAAGAAACCTAATGAAGGAAACAGGAAAAAAAAAAAAAAATCACAGTGGGTAAGTATGGTTACCTATTGGTTACAGCAGTATCTGCTTTATCTTAAAAATTCCCCAAGTATACATACAGCACCACTTGGTAACTAGGTTTGTACCAGTTTACAAAATTGAAGTCAAGAGGTCCACAAACAAGCCAAGCCCAGTTGCAAGCTCAACAACTGGACACTTTAACCAGGAGAAATTATTTCTCAGCATACAATTTTGTCCCTGGCTTTCCTCAAATGGCAATCCAAAAAGCACACCAGTGAGTTCATCTTGTACACTTGCCAAAATGACTTCAAGACATTAAATGTGAGTTGAGGTAGGAGGATCCCAGGAATGCAAAGTCAGTGTAGGCAGTTTGGTGGGGCCCTGTCTCTTTTAAAAAAGGCTGAGGCCTGGGGAGGGTACTGCAAGGATATAGCTCAGTGGTTGAGCACACTTTGTATGTACAAGGCCTTGAGTTTGCTCCCCAGCACCAAAAAGAAAAAAAAAAAAAAAAAAAAAAAAAAAAAAAAAAAAAAAAAAAAAAAAAAAAAAAAAAAAAAAAAATCAAATATGTATCATTTTTCCAAAGGAACCTCAATCATTGGTGGATTAAAAAATAAAAGTATTTGGGCTCATGCTACTAGCTCCAGTTATTTAGGAGCTGAGGCAGAAGGACCTGAGTTCCATAGTTCAAAGCCAACCCAAGCAATACAGCAAAATCAAGTCTTACAATCCAAATGCAACCGATTGGAAAAGTTGCCATACTTACGGAAGTTTGAACATTTAGGAAACAAGTAATTGTGTATGTGCCTTGTGTCAACTGTTATCCTGATTTTTTTTTTTCCTGGAACCAGGGATTGAACTCGGGCCTTTTGCACTTGCCAGGCAAGCACTTATTCTACTGGGCTATCACCCCAACCCCTATTTTTTTAAAAATCAAAGGATAAAAGCTATACAAAAGCCTGGAGTTGCACTAAAGGGCTCACTTTTATTGCCTTCTTTCTCAAGGTAAAATATGTAATTCCTCTATTTCTTGAACTTTTTCACATGCTTGCCCGAAAAGAGGCATTTGCACAAAGTACTTTATGAACTGTAATAGTCTACCCCATCTTCAAAATAAACCCAATTTCATTAGAAAATGGGAGCAAAGGTCTCATATCAATACGGCATGTGGACACATTAACATCACAATTTCGAACAAAATTTTAAAGTAATTATTTGCACTATTTTCTTAAAAAATTTGCAAATGACTAACTTGTACTAATTACAAAAACTACTAAAATGTATTACCAAATATAACAGGATACATACTCTCAATTGGACCACTTAAGAGTGAAAAACTAGCAGAAGGCTAAAACAAGTATTTTCATCTAATACATATTAAAAACACAGTATTTAAAATAAACAAATGATGTAAGTAATAAGCCCACATGCTGGAAGATTTAATCTGGTCAGACCTCCTTCAGAAGTGTCACGTAAGTTTTTCCTTTCTTTGGTACTGAGGGTTGAATCCAGGGCCTCACACTTACTAGACAAATGATGTCACTGAGCTACACATCCAGTCCTTTCCTATTCTTTTGTCAAGCTTTGCTCAGAGACTAACAAAGACAAAAGTAGATATGGTAAAACAAGTTTCTGTATCTATGGAAATGAGTACAGAGATTTTACTGATATTCAACAGTACATCTTTAGAAAGATGCAAATTTCTTTTCCTCCATACTCAAAGATTAAATTTTAACTAAAAAAGGCTAATAATGGACTTCTACCATTTACACAGAACACAGAAATAAGTCATGAATGTTATGTGTACTTCATACCTTACTGATCAATAAAACCAAACTGCTCATTTCATGGTACATGGGACAATTATGTGATTAAAGACAGTAAGAAAAGCCACTTATAGAGTTTAGTCTTTATTGAAAGACTTCAACTGCGGTTTACAGCTTTGGCTTTAATTGGCCTGTCATTGCCAGCAGGCATAAAAATCAGGTAGGAATGGCATGGGTTAAAATACTAGTAGAGATGCTTTGAGCAAAGAAAATGGCAGGCCGAAAGAAACATATCATCAAACTAAATCTCAAAATTATTATTAAATAAAAACCATTTCCTTCCATGCCAAAGGACCTTGGCTTCTGTTTTAAATGAACATGGGAAAGAAAAGGCAA
>PVKN010032382.1:0-12269 GCA_004027915.1 Capromys pilorides
TGAAGTCGGAGATCAAAATGTGCACATGGGCTGGTTTGGTGAAAAAGCCTCTGGTATGCATATATTGCCCTCTTGCTTTGTATTCACAAGAGCTGTATCCATTTCATGCATGAAGAGGCATAACAGCTCTACTCCTCTGTCTCTCTCTATCTCTCTTTTTATAAAGCCACCGATTCCATTAGATTAGATCCTCACCTTTATGGCCTCCTTTAACCTTAATCACCTACTAAAAGCCCTATCTCTTAGTCAAATTAATAGTTAGAACCCTACCATATGAAAGGAGATTGATTACAGGTTCTCAAGGCAAGTCCTGAAGGGGATTTGACTGACCTTATCAGATACAAAAGTTACAGGTTTTGTTATATAGGTCTTGCTTTAACTGGCCTTAACCATCCAGCTGAAAAATATAACCACAAGTCATAAAAAGTAAAGCCCGAATAGTATGCTGAGGTGTAAAAGGCTCAAGACAACAGCTTCCAACATTGTCAGTCCTGCTGATAACCCACTACTATCATGGAATATTGGACTGTACGTACAATTTATCTTAGTTCAATAAGAAATATTTGTACAAATAGTGTTTAGAAAAGTTATCATGTCTGCATCTTGCACTCGGAACAACTACTATGAAGACAACAGTATGCATGTATTAAGTATTGTGGCTGTCCTAACATGCTCTGAAACTGTCTCATTGTTATTTCTTATTAAAAGTAATATAATGAAAGAATTAACATTTAAAAAATAAAGGAGAATGGAGCATACGCGAATCAGTTCTTGGCAAACTGCATCTGGACATATGGTTTTTAGGAGGCGTGTAAGATAGAGTGACGTCTTCTATAGGAGTCCTTACATGATTAAACTCTGTCTAGTATACAGAAAGATGGCTGCATATACCTCCCTTGCTTTTCTACATGTTGCAAAAGCAACTGGGAGGAAGTGGCTATTGCAAGCCATAATGAAAACTCTAAACCAAAACTGAGCCTGTTAGCCTGCTAATTGTGTGCTTCTAGCCTTCCAAACTACAAGAAAATGAATATTTTCTATTTACGTCCACAAGTCTATGGTATTTTCTTATGATTAACATTTATAGCTTCTTACAGCACAGATACAAAATGCGTTTTCTGTAAGTGCTATGGAATGATGGGATGGGTGAATTGGGACATTAAGGTGTGAATGAATGAATGCATGAATGAATGAATGAAGTGAGTGAGTGAGTGAGTGAATGAATGAATGAATGAATGAATGAATGAATATTGACAAACCTATGGAAGTGACTCTCTTTTAGAACTTAAGTCCATTTCTTGTTCTGGATTCTGGGCTTTGGAGCATAGCTTCTTAACCCACTTCTTAAAGTTCTAGGCATATCACCCTTCTCTTTAAGGCGTCAAGTTGTGTATGACACAGATGCACAGTGTAAACTCTTGCTGGAGGGTTCTCCATCACACGCAGGAATGGGGGGCCCCACAGGTGGGATCTTTATGAATCACCTTCAGGTGGATCTACTGAAGTAGCTTGGGAGAGGACAGCCGGAGGGGCCAGCAGGGAGGGTAGAATGCCACTTAATGGTCCTCTCACATTGACATTTGTCTTTCTCTTAGTAATCAGAGATTTTTCCTGTGTGTCCAAATGGGACTTCTCATCAGTAAGCTGGTTTCTTGGAGGGGTTTTTTGGTATCAGGAGTTGAACTGAGGACCTTGCACTCATTAGGAAGGCACTGTACCACTAAGCTATGCTCCCAGCCCCTAAAATATGGAACCCTTCATGAACTTGCATGTGATTCATGCACAGGGGCCATGCTAATCTTCCCTGTGTCGTTCAGTTTTAGTGCTGCCCAAGTGTGCACCAGCTCAGCAGTTTGGATCTGACATGTCCTGAACACATTCCTGTCTACACTGATAATATTTCCTGGGAAGCAAGAACTCCTCCGCAGTGGGTGTTGGGGTGTTCTCTACCTCCTTTGTCCAATCTGGTGAAAGCCCTTCAAAGCAATAGAGGCTTTTGATGCTTACCATCTCCTAGCATCAGACAGTGGGCATTTCAAACTGAGGAAGAAACTTCCTAGCCTCTGGAGACACAGATAGACAGAGGGCCTAGTTTGAAGATTTCAAAGTCAGTGTTCTCTTTGGGAATTCCTCAGAACAAAGGCACTGCAGCCATTTAGCAATTTGCCTTTCTTTTTGTGGGGAGAGATTCTTCTCCTTGCCTTTTATGTTATCCATTTCTTTCCTCTAAAGCCTTGCTGGTTTTGTCTCCTTTTCTTTCATCTTTTATGTTCTTCCTTCTGCCATTCTGAGCTTGCTTGCTTCATTACTGGATCTCTACCGGTCTGCATTTTGAAATTCCACGGAGATGTGGCTACTAACAAAGCCACTGTTGCAAATGAAGCATCAGTCTAGGGATTTGAAGGCTTGACTGTACTGTTGGCTGGCTTGGAGCCAGTTCTGTGACTTGCTTGGAGGCTTCATGTCCCCTCTGTGAAATGGGGACTTGATTCTTAGTGACCCATATATCAGCAGTGCTGTGTAAGATCCTCCCTCCTGAGATCCTGCATAACCCTCATTGCTATGGCCCCACTGTAGCTGTATGCTGCTCCCCCAAGCCCTCAGTACTGGCCTCCTTCACTGCCTGTATTTGCATTTTCCACACTGTAATTAGTTGGTCTTAACAAAGTAACTTAATTTGAACACATCAGCTTCCTGTTTAAGGACTTTCCATGATAATGCTTTCCATTAGGATAAATTCCAACTTCTTAAGTGTGATTTTCTAGATTTGCTTTTCCTGAATTTCTTTGAAATTCCCTTTATAGGCTCCTTTGTAGCCACCCTAAACTTTCCGTTGCTCAAAAGCCTTATCCTCCCTCTGGTTTCAGGCACATTTTCCTTCTTTTAGCCAGGACGCTTTACTCCCAAGTTTCCTCTGCAATCTCACCATAATCTGCATTCTTTGTTAATTTTTATCCATCCTTAGGGTCTCCATTTAGACCATATCTCCTCTAAGAAGCCTGCCTTAGACTTACACCTTCTAGATGGGTGTAATGATCTTTCTTGGCATTCCTCTAGACATCTAGACACCACTGTTGCCGAGGTGTTGCACAGTGTTGGAATTACATGAATATGTGCCCTATCAAAGCATGAATTTAGATGCAGAGTCTAATATTTCAGTACCAGATCCCAAGTGGCTAGAGAAGTGCCTGGAACTTAGCACAATAGATGTTCAATAAATAAAGAAGCCAACACCCTACCTGGGTTTAGACCAGTGATGTGTAGGTCTATATTCTCAGTGGGCCAGGGAGTAAAAATTTTGGATTTCAGATGATCAGGTCCGGTCCTCTAGGGGCTGCAGGTGGGTCAAGCCCTAATCTCAGCCCCATTGCTACCCTGTAGCAGCAGCTGAGGCGACGCAGGAGACAGTGGAGTCCCTGATGCAGAAGTTCAAGGAGAGTTTCCGCACAAACATGCCCATCGAGATTGGTCACCTGCAGCCAGCTCCACGCACCTCGTCAGCAGGGAAGCGGAAGCGGAGGAGCAAGTCTCGAGGTAGGCCCTCCTGGCCTTCTGGCTGGAAAGCCAGAAGGCTGTCACGGGGTTCTAAAGATGATGCTGGAACATTTTCATTCCTGGTTCCCCTTGCTCATAGAACTCATGTTAATTTCTCCCTGACAAATTTGCTTAGAGACTGCAGGCTTGTGTCTCTGGCAGGAGCACATTCCCCTCCTAATCCCAGCTGCCTCATCTGAGGATAGAAAAAGATCCTCCAAATTTTAGACTGGTTGAGAAGATTGGCTAAGGTCTATTGAAAGCTTCTACCACAAGGACCTGCAAAGAGTGGATGCTCTTTCACTCGCGGTTGGTGCTGCTCTGGGTCTCAGTTGTCTGTTTCATAAAATGGAAATGCTTGCAATGGAAGACTGCTGTGAGGATGTAGTGAAACGCTGCAGTCAGACCACACCAAATCCAGACCACAGGCACTAGAAACTGAATAAAGAATGCTTTCTTAGGGGCTGGGGAGATAGCTCAGTAGAATAAGTGCTTGCCTGGCAAGCACAATCGCCTGAGTTCAATTCCTGGTTCCACAAAAAAAAAAAAAGAAAAAAAAGAATGCTTTCTTAAGTTTCTTTTCATGTGAACACTCAGAGCCCCTCGAAGTCTCCCCTAGCCTCTTTTGTCTGTCTTTATTCCTTCTTCCTGTGGCTCTCCTCCTGCATCCACCCTATGAACACCTAACCCATCAATATCATTGACTGCAATGCTATAACTTCCCCCTTTCTTTACCACTTATCTGATTTCATTTCTTACTATCATATCCTAAACATTTTTATTGCAGTGAATTTTTTTTCAAAGATGCCCATGTTATGTTCCATAATTTTCTTAAATGGATGCCTAATATTAGGCGTTAGGGTGGTTCCTAATATTTCATCACTATAAACAATGCCACTCAGATGTTCGTTGGTTTTATTATTACTTTTTCTTTTTTTGCAGAAAATTTGTCCTTCCTTTTGTACTATTATATTAGAGCAGAGTGATAGTCATGAAATTCTACAACTTGACCCATACTTCTGGCATCAGAGTACTTTAGGACACAAGTTTGGTGGTCCTCAAGAATGTATAGGGGTTCAATGCCATCTCCTCAGTGTCGATCAAATCTGTTCTTTTTTTGGCCACCAGGATGGTCTTAGTCATTTCTTGCCTCCTCCTTCCATTAGACTTTTCTTGAGATTCAGTCTCTACAACACAGCCAGAGGAACAGTTTCAGAAATAAAAGCAGAGAAGTCCACTTTGGGGCTTAAAAACCCTTTGGCAGCTTCCTTTGCTTCTTAGAGTACCATCGTGTGCCGGGCATGTAGGCGCTCCAAGACCTGAGCCCTGCCGCCTTCTCTGACGTCACTCTCTCTTCATCCATTGTGCTCCAGCTAAAGCAGCTCCCTTCATGTTCCAAGAACACACCTTGCTATTCTTTCCCCTTGCCGTGTCCCTTTCTGTACCTCCTCCTATACAGAATTGCTTGCTCAGCTGGCTCCTTCTCCATTTTGAGCTCTCGCCTCAAATGTCATCTCCTCAGCAGCATCTCCCGGGACTACCCGGGAGATGCTTTGGACCTGCTACTGTGCATCGTTACCCCCACATACCCTTCTCTGTGTCTTCAGCATGGTAGTTTAGTCTAAAGTCACTTTTTGCTCATTTACCATCTTCCTCAAATATATGCTCCACATCTACAAGCCTAATGCATAGAACATGTTTTATGAATATTTGGAGAATGAATGAATTAATATCAAAGATAATGGGAAAGTGAATCAGTTGGATACATTCAACACTAATGATATAAAAAGGATCCATGCTGTACTGGAGATTCCACAATTTCCTACTCCCCTGTAGACAGACTTCCTGACAAATAACCCATCAAATATGCTCAAGCAGATGCTGTTAAAGCAACCACCAAACCACTCAGTAACACTGTGATGTGATTTTGCTGCCACCACTAGATAAGATTTTGCAGGGGAGAATTAACAGTAGCATTATACTCACCTTCAAACTTCTTTGCCACAGACCAGCTAGAGCACACAGACAAAAGAACTCCATGATCAAAACAAAATTTTGGAAAGTCTGTGCCTTGTGTCTTTCCCCCAGTGTTTTCTGAATGGATTTTGGTCTAGGAAAATCCCTGAGAAGTCCATCAGCACCCGAAGCTGAGCTGCTTTGTTTAACTCAGTGTCTGCATTGCCATCTTGTCGACAGACTCTGTTTTTCCCCTGCAACATTTATTGACATCTTGCAGAACAGAAGCATCTTCAGAAACATAATTTTAGAAATGCTCCATTACCCCGCAGTAACCATCAAAAATCCCACATAGAATGCTCTGAAGTCTCATTCTTCGGTTGCCATTCCTCTCCCTGCCACGGAGGTGGCCGTGAGCCTTCTGGCCCGCGGTGAGAGCACCTGGCCTCTCCCTGCTTCATTAGGCTCCACGCCCAGTCTGCGGTGCCCAGTGGTTCCCAGCAGATGGGATGGGTAGCTGAGAACCAGTGTCACGGAATTGAGCGCATGGTTACAGCCCAGGCCCGATGTGATTTTGGCAGCTCGGCTTCCTCGTGAGAGGCCTGGTGGAGGCTGCAGTGCATCATCCTTCATTAGGCACTGGAAGGCGAGGGGAGGACTTAATCGCTGCATTCATGTTTCTGACAGGGGTTTATGAGGCAGCTGTTAAGTAGCCACTCCCCAGTGTCCCCCAGGCAACAAAAAGGAGGAATTGGCCTTCCAATAGGGAAGGGAGGATTTCTTTAGACTGGAGGAAGAACTTCCTGAGGCTCCTGCCCTTTAAACAGTGGTCTTTAAGAGCTGGACTTTCTATCAGAAATTTAGGTCCACCAGTGGCTAACTGGATAATCTTAAGCGCATAATGACACTTACACACAGCCTCAGATTCCTCCTCTGTAGAAAAAAAATGGCTAATAATATCAGCCTCCCATGTGCACGTGAAATAGTACTGAGGGGTGCTTGGTGGTCTGATGCCTCACATGTGGTCCACCCTCAGTAAGGAGTAGGAGTGGAACTACCCTCAGGATCCTGCCCTCGTGGTATCCAGAGCTTCCTGAGCACGTCTCCTGCTTACCAATTGTGCCGCCTGGCCAGGGTGAGGCTATGCCATTCCCCCCCCCAGGTCTGCACAGCAGCCTGTCCATGAAGCCTGAGGCCTGTGTTTCCATTTTCCACACGGACAGTGATCAATGTTTTGAAAACACACCAAGGAGGATCCCGTTGCTCCTCCTGCCCAGAGCACTTTCCTTCCACTCTGTCACCTGTATTGAGGGCTTTTCCAGCTGCTGAGGTGATGTTTTCTGCAGGCAGCGAACAGTGACCACAACTCCTGTAGGGTCTAAGACGTCAGCTACAAGGCCCACGTTGGTGTTTCCATGTTAGGAAAAAAGAATGCCATTCTGTTTCTTTAGTGTAGGCCATGAGGTATTTTTTGTCAATTTGGTCCCTGAACATTGGCTGCAGCCCTGGCATAATATGTCCTAGCTAAGCTGACAGAGAAGGTGACAGCTATGGCACCTTCTTCCAAGGGTTTCCAGAGGATCAAATGAGATAATGCTCATAAAGCATCCAGCACAGAGCTAGGCAAAAGATACACACTGAACATACGTTCCTATTATCATTCTTTGCATTGTTATTATTATTATTAGTTCAGTATTCGAACCCTATAGGTATATATTTACTCAACTAGAAGCAAGAACCTATAAGAAGAAGGTCACACTAATCAGATCAAAAAGCTGCTGTTGCCTGCTATGCTAGGCTTCTGCCAAGCCTAGACTGCACTCTGCCTTTCCTGGTTGGGCCCCAGGCCACAGTATTCTACAGCTTCCAGCATGTAGGCCATTTCTCCTCTCCCAAAAACACCTTGCGCTTGACGTTTAGGAGTGATCATGCTGTGTATGAGCGGCCCGCACCTCCACCTTGCTTTCTCCTCAGACAGAAAACTGCTCCTCACTGTCCGCATCCAGCTTCAGGGTTTTCTCCATGAGGCACCTCCTCAGCCCTTTCCTCAGCTGAGTGATGCATCAGCCTTCAAGCCCACACAGTCCCACCGCAGCCTTTATTGTCCTTCACTCTAAACACATGTGGGTGTATCTGTCACCTTCTTCAACTCTCACAATTTCATGATGAAAAGGGTAGTGGTTGGACTTTCGGGAAGAGAATTTGGAAAGACAGTGCTGATAGAAGAAAGAACAATGTGCAGATCCACATGGTGGGTAAAACTATGCAGGGCATTATGGGAATATCTGGAAAATACTGGATACCAGGTAGATGATGATTAGGGAAGAAGGCAGATGAAGCTCCAACAGAACCTGGTCCTGGGCTTCTCATCTGTGTCCTCCTGAGGAGCAGAAGCAAATTCTGGCTTCCTTATTTTTCCTGGTAGATAAGCTCCAGTATAGATCTCTTGTTGTGGGACGCTGTCTCAGGGATGAAAGCTTCTTTCTTTCTTTCTTTATTTTATTTTGTTTTTTTGTTTATTTATTTTTGTGGTGCAGGGGATTGAACTCAGAACCTTGTGCTTGCTAGGCAGGCGCTTATTCTACTGAGATATCTACCTGACCCTAAAGTTTATGTTAACATGTACTTTTTTTGTATGAATAATTCTCTTCCTGTCTCATATTAATGCATTGTTTATGGCCTACTTCCTCTATAAACCGTTCTTTAGTTATTCTTCCAGTTTAATAAACACACTGACCCAGCCCACACCACTTCCATGTAGGCTCTGTGCTATGCTTTCTTCTAGAACTGTTAAGTGATGCTGGACAGAGATCTGGGTGTGACACCCAAAAAAGCTGGGTAGATAACTTGAAAAATCCACCGAGCACAGTCTAGTGGCATCCATGCTGGGGGCTTCTGAGGGCATGGGGCTGGCCCCTGGCCTTAGAGAAGGAAACCCTGAGTTTGTTAGCTTAGAAGGGGTACCTCAATTTATGACAACTTGTAACTAATGGAATTACAAGTGAATAAATTATTCACTTAGTTGGAAAAAATTGTCAAAAACATTTAAGATTTGAAATTAGTTGCCTTAATGCATTGTTGCACTGTTTCCATAGGGAACAGGCAGCCTGGGGTTCTAGCTTTGCTTGGTTGGTTCCCTTCTTAGTTCTGTTGATCTCTAGGTCCCTGTAGCAGCCATTCTTTCTTGCTAAGGAATTTTTTTTTTTTTTTTTTTTTGGAATTCAAGCAAACCAGTCACAAGGTTACCAGAACCCATAAAATTAGGTATGACTTCTTATCTGGTGAAATTTTATAGTCTTCATAAAGAAAATTTTGCTAAAGACAGTTTTAACCCTGAATCATCAAAATGAAATTCAGAATAAACCATGAGTTGCTTATAGGGCCAGCTACCTAGAAATTAACCCCATGCTTATAATGAAATGGTTCCTTTTCTCACTTCTTTGTCATTTCTCTGGATTGAATTACCTCTCTGGTTTTCTCCATTTCCAGTACCAAGCATTTGCACCAGAAGAAGGCGTTGCTGCCGCTCCTTCCATGGAGCCCTTCCAGGGTTTTTCCTAAATCAGAGTCTCATTGTTGTAGTCAGGGTCTGCAAGTGAGCAGATCATACAACACACATAATTTATAGGATTACTTTACAATATTCACCCAAAAAGTCCAATGCAGATGAGTGCCAGAGAACTGTCTGTGCACAGCAGACCCAGGATGCAGCTGAGGGACTGCGTCCTATGGCAGTGTCCTGCACAAACCCAGCTGGTAGCCTAGAGCCCACAATGATGTCTGATGCAAATCTGTGTCAAGGATCTATATGGGAAGACCGAAAGGTCAATGGTGGAAGCTGGAAAGTCTGTGCCAGTGGGGCAAAGGATCCAGGGCATCTGGCTGCAGGATCTGAACTGGAGCCAAGAAGTGATGCTCAAGTTAAGAGCTGCTTGGAGAAGAACCACAGAAACAGCAGGAGCCGAGGCTCCTCCAAAGATGAGAACAGCTGAGCTCATATCAGGAAAACCAGCATGGCAGGCTTCTCCAGGAGAAGCAACAGCACACCATCTTCCCTTACAGTTTCCTTTGTAGGCTTTTGTCAAGAATTCCCAGGTGGGCCTTCCACATCCAGAGCCATGATGACTCAGTTCAGTTTGGTGTCACAAATTAACCATTAATCTACCATTTCTTTCTCCAAGTTTTGATAATCTCCTCAACTCCTTGAACTATCCTTCATTTTCGTTAGAGTAGTTCATGGCTACTTTTCAAGTTCTCCCTTTGTAAATCTCCCCAAGTACAACTACTATGTCCAGGCTGGGCCTTGCTCCAATTGACGAGGCTGGATCCTGACAACTAGAAGATGTTAATTAATGTTTGAAGAATTAATGGATGATTAATCGATACGTCTGCATGATATTGGATGGAATCCTCCTCTCTCCAGACCTCAGTGCCCCAACTGCAGAGGCTCATCAGCTTTGAGGCAACTTTCTCAGGTTTTGAACTGGGCTAGGTATGGATTCCTATCCTGACTATGCCACTGACTTCATAACTTTAAGAGATAGCATAGGTCCTAAAGGCCTCTTCCCCAACGTGCTAATTATGCAACCATCAAAGTGTTCTCATAGGGAGGCTAGGGGGATTAGGATTAATATGTATAAAATGATCAGCAGGCAACACTGAACATGGTAAGTTCTAAGTAAGTCTTCATTGGTGTTAATTTGGAAAGCAGAGGCAATGGGTCAGAAAAATTCCTCAGGCCTTTTCTACTTCATAGTCTTGGATTGTAAATCTGAATCTGCAAAGCATTGCTGTCTTGTAAAAGGGTTTGGAATTTGGAGTCAAGGTTAGAAGCCTTATCCTGCTTAAAGTGAACCAGAGAAACAGTATCCTGTCCCTGAGAGCCCATCCCAGTTACTGAGATTGGGGATGTTATAGTACAGGTTGGTCTCTTTCCCCATGGGCATTGTGAGAATATACAAATGGCACTAGATTAGTCCATTCCTAAGAAACCACCTGAATCGGTAAACTGGAAACAAGTCTCGTCATAGCTGATTATGTACTTCAGCAAACACAGAATCCTTCAGTAGAGTCCTAAGGCCATGTAGTCATTTGTAACACAAGGTCAGGTTCATTTTACAAAGCACTGCGAAGTTTCACTCATGCTTCCTGGGCCAGACATAAGGGTGTATTATGTGGGAGGTTTAGAGAAGGAGTCGGCTATGACTTGCAGGCAAAATGTGAATGGGTACAGCTGTGCTAAGACATATAAATTTTTGCCAGGATGCATTTATGTGTGTTCATACCCATGTTATCTGTGGCAGCTGTCATGGTAGGGAAACAGCATCAGGTAGTATATGTAGACTATGTGGCCTGCAGAAATGAAAATGCTTTAAAGCATGCTATGGAATAACTGCATACTGGAATCCTAGCCTATGCATCAGTAAAGACAGGAAATAGCTACATCTTTATTGGAGGAGACTTTTCACTGAATCTTTGGCTGTGCCAGTCTTGACCAAAGTCCTTGCACAACATACGCAGCCAGAGCTAGTGCTACTGCCAACCTAATGATCCTCAGGCTATTTTTCACTGAAACAAGGGAGACCTAATCTGAAGTCACAGCACGTAGCTGCCTTTGTAAATCTTCCTGATGGGTCTTTCAAAGAAGTCTTCCTTCCTGATGGTGTATGTCTCCTGGAGGCTGCTTTCCTTGTCCATCTGAAATGTGTCATGGAGCACCCAGGCAGTTCTGCCTCAGCTGATGAGCAGAAGGTCAACACAATTGGCCTTAGCAGAAAGCTTTAGACCAGTTATTAGTTGTTGTAGTGAGTATTTTCAAGGAAATAGGTGTAACACAGGACACACAACTTAAAAAATCATTGTATAATATTCACCCAAGAATTAAAGACAGAAGAGTACTAGAGATCTGTCCATGCACTAGAGATCTTAAGAATACAGCTAAGGACCTTGATCCCATGGCAATGTCTTGAATGAGTCCAACTGAAGACCTGGAATCCATGGCAGTTTCCCCCAAAATCCAGATGGAGTCCTAGAACCCACAGCAATGCCCCATTTACGTCTCAGGGTTATACAGGGGGAAGGCCCAGAGGTCAGTTGTGGAAGCTAGAAGGTCTGCACCAATAAGAAGAAGGATCAGTGCAGCAGGCGGAAGGACCTGCACTGGAGCCAGGAAGCAGTGCTCAAAATAAGGACCAGAGCTCCCTAGAAAAGAACTGCAGACACCCTCAGCAATAGGGAGGGGCCGTGCCCTGAGACCATGAGAACAGCTGTGTTCATGTAGGAAAAAGCAGCGTGAGGAGCTTGTCAGGGAGAAGCAACAGCATTCCACCTTCTCCTTCAGCTCTCCTTTTAGTGTGTTGGCAACTATGCTCAGCCAGGCCATCAATATCCAGAGCCATGTTGATTCAGTTCAGTTGAAGGTTAGAAATTGCCCACAAGTTAATCTGCCATGCCGTGATAGCCAGATCTTGGAAATGACCAAAGTGCCCATCACCTGGGAACTGATGGAAAAGATGTGAAGTATTTATACAACGGAGTACAACTCAGCTATAAAGAAAAACAAACTTGAAGTCTTCATATATAAGTAGATGCAACTTGAAGACATACTCATAAGTGAAGTAAACCAGGCCCACTTGTGTAATGTCGTATTTTCTCCCTAGCACTAGAACTCAAAAGAAGAAATAAGAATGGAAGGCATAACACTGTTAAATGGAAAGTGAGAACTTATGGATTATGCAACAAAAAGAGAGCAAGGAGAAAAGTTAGGAAGTATGGTAGGG
>PVKN010032383.1:0-12259 GCA_004027915.1 Capromys pilorides
GTTCCTTGCCCTGCTGTGCCCGCCCCTCCCCTGTGGCACCCTGAGGTGACAATTAAGACTGGGTGTGGTGGTACAGGCCTGTAATCCCATCTCAGCTCTTGGAGGCTGTAAACAGGCAGATCACTACTGAGTCCAATCTAGTAGTGAGACCCTGAACACCCTATAGTCCCTTCCCTAAAATACAAAAAAAAAAAAAAAAAATTAGCCCTGCCCCCAAGCACTGGACAAGGTGCTGAGTAGGGCGAGACTGGCTTCCAGGGGGTTGGAACTAACTGAGCTTTGTCCTAGCAAACCTTACTCAGGGAATTTAGATTATTTGCCAGGTATTGGCTCTACGAAAGTTTGGGCAGGGGCAGGACAGCAGGGATATCAAGGATCAGGGCAGCACAGATGTGGACTAGGATCCTAACCTCATAAATATATCAGGATATATCTCAGAAAAGCAGATCTGTCCTCTTAGCAGAGAGAGAAAGATCAGCCAGGCCTGTGGCTCGGCTCTGAGTGGAGGCTTACGCAAGGGCCCTGATGGAGGAGTCTCAGGTCACCCTGGGCAGGGAGCGCCTGGAGGGCACCGAGACAGCTTGCCTTTTATCTCTTGGAGGAATTCAGGCTGATGGAACAAGCAAGAGGAGGTTTCTCTGCTGGATCCCCATTGGGTTGTTGGGATCTGGCTTCCACTAGAGGATCTTTGAACACTCACCTGAAAGCAACCCTGGCCCGAGTCTCACAGTTGTCACACTGGCTTTTAACAGTGCCTTGCGTGGAGAGATCTACCTCAGAAAGGACCCACCATCCTACCTGGCCAACACTGCCACTCTCCTGGGGTGTTGTGGGGCATTATCCAGAGGTGTGCTGGGAACCTGTCTCTTGCTTTGAGTGGCCCTGGCCGCGTAGCTATTATCTGGTGGCAGAGTTGGCACCGTATTTTAGATTGGGAAAAGGATCGGGAAGGCAAGTGAGGTCCAGTTGTAATTGCGACCGGAGTGTGAAACCTCTCCATAGACAAGTGTGGCCCACGTTGGGTACTAAAGACATAACCAATTTTCTCCTTTCTCTGACTTTTTGTCTTAAAGATGACAAAATATAAAGTCTGGGGACAGTACGGGGGAAGGAGCTGAGTATAGTTTATTAGAAAGAACAAAGAAAGCTCTTGCTAACCCAGAGGGGCTCCAAAGGAGGGCACTGAGGAAATGCCCAAGGTTAGGGGTATCCATGCACGCTTTAGAAAGCTAGGGAACTAATTTGGTGAGTATGAAAAAAATCAAGCAAAAATCTGTTACGTTACTGCCCTTCTGAGACATCCCTGGGAGGCTGTGTGTTAAGAGTCGGAATCCTTGATCTCAAGCAGTAGAAATCCTCTCTGCCCAGGTGCATGTGGGTGGCAGAACACAAACTTGCTAGGAAGGACGGAGCAACTGAAGTGTGAGGAGAGACATCAGGAACAAAGGGGAAACCGGGGACTAGTGTGCTGCAGGGTTGGCTGCTCCCCCACTGGCGTTTTCTTCTCTCTTTTCTTTTCTTTTCTTTTCTTTTCTTTTCTTTTCTTTTCTTTTCTTTTCTTTTTTTTTCTTTTCTTTTCCTTCCATTATGGCCCTCTCAGCCTGCCCTGGGGTTGGGGCTGGTGCAGCATGTGGTGTCGGAGCTCGAACCATAGTCCCTGCAGTTGCCTAAGCTTGCCTAAGCAGGCGCTTTAGACCGCTGAGCCATCTCGATGGCCCCCCACTGGCATTTTCTATGTTATGGACTTCTTTCTCCTTCACTCTCTGCTGTTTTCCACATATGGCTTGGCAGTTCTGGGTCTCACATCCTGTCACTCAGATGACTAATGACTCTTCCTCTCTTCTATTCAAATTTAGTTTAAAAATTCAAGGTAAGGACAGCAGGAGGTTTGTCTTGGTTATTAATCCAGAAATACTCAACCATGGAGTCCTTTGGTCAGAGTGAGCGAGGCTGGCTTCCCCAGGAAGGCACAAGGCTCCCAGAAAAAGGGGTGGGGAGGTGCTACAGGGAGAGCAGCACAGGCTGCCACTACTTACAGAGTCACTTTCCTTGTCATGCTTTAAGATTGCTTTGTGTCGCCCTGCCTGCTCTCTCCAGTCAGTGTGAGCCCTGACATCACAGACTGGACACTGAGAAGTTTCTCTCAAGCTTCCGAGGTCTTGACCTATGTGATCACTACTTAGGACATATATTACTATGGGGTTTCTCAAAAAATGGGACCCATAGGCTGTGTCCAGATGTTGCTGATAAATTCCTTATAGGTTCAGAATGTCCTAAGTGAAAATGTGTTTGGAATGCCCAACCTACTCATATCATAGGTTGGCCTACCCCACCTCGAATACACTTACATTGGCCTATAATTGGGTAAAATCATCCAACACAATGCCTATTTAATAAAACTGTTTGGTATATCTATTGAATACTGGTGCCAAAATGAAAAATAGAATGATTGTAAGGGTGTACTTTCACACCTCTGTGAAGTTAAGAAACTGTAAGCCAGGGGACTGTTTGCATATGTTGAGAGACATTTATTTTAAAGAATCAGAACAGTTTTGAGAATCAGAAAGAGCTGCAGTGTGAATCTCTGAGGGCTGCCTGGGAGCAGAATCCCTGTGTTCTTTCTCTTTTTTTCTACTATGCCTTCGAATGATTGGATGAGCCCCACTCATGTTTTGAGATTGCTTTACTTGAGACCTAGTGATTTAAATGCTCTTCTCGTCTAAAAGATAGCTTCATAGCACCATGTATAATAGCGTATAGTGCAGCCTTATCTTACCAGGTATGTGAATGGTCTTAACCTAAAAGCTTTGACACACAACATTAATCATTACAGAATCTTTTCTACCCAAAACTTTCACACTATTTCTCATCATTCAGATCTTGGTATAAACACCACTTAATTCATAGCACAGATTTCATTACAAATGAAAATTCATGTGTTCTCTTTTGCCACAAGAAGCATGCATAAACATCTAAGTTGTCATTTTTCTTTTTTTAAACTGTATGTATGTACGTATGTATGTATGTATGTATGTATGTTATGGCTGACTCATCCTGCCCAGGGGATGCAGCTGGCACAGCATGTGGTGCTGAGGATCAAACCAAGGTCCCTGTGAGTGCCTAAGCTTTCCCAAGTAGGCGCTTTAGACCACTGAGCTATCTTGCCAGACCTGAGTTGTCATTTTTCTTGTGGGCAGAGACCACGGGAGTCGGTGTCTGACACCTGAGAATTGCTCAATAAACAGTGACTCAGTGACTCCAGTGCACTTCGAATTTCTATCATTATTGCCTACTTCTTTGTATATCATTTGTTCCCACTAAAAAATGCTGCAACAAGATTAATTAGGTTTTCCTCCAGGGCTCTGAAATTTACAGTGTGCCTGGCTCTAAAATTACTGTGCAAATAGCTTAACATCATATTCCTATGAATTACAGATAGCTGGGCCCCCAGAGGTCATGTGTGGCAGCTAGATTGTCAGATAATTCCATTGAGAGGTAACAGAATCATTAAGAGATGGGAGCCAGGTGCAGTGGCGCACAGCTATAATCCCAGCGCTTGGGATGCTGAGACAGGAGGATCAGTGTGAGTCCAAGATCAGCTTGGGCTACAAAAATAAGCTCAAGGCCAGCCTGAACTGCATAGTGAGACCCTGTCTCAAAAAAACAAAAAGAGGTAGGTTGTGGTAGGAAATGACTAGGCCTGAGGCCACCACCCTCAAAGGGATTACTGGCCTGCTCTAAGAAGTGCTTTAGTTCTCACAGGACTAGATTAGTGACCACAAGAGGCAAGATTATGAAATGCGGTCAGCCTCTGTGTTTGGCTTGTGCCTGGGCTACCGCCATGTGACCTCATCTTCCACACTGTGGTGTAGCTGAAGCTCTCACCCAAAGTGGCCAACTCCGCTTGGACTTTCAGTCTCCAAAGCTGTGAGCTAAATAAAAATTTCTCTTAATAGATTTTCCAGACTTAGGTGCTTTGTTATAGCAACACAAAATGAACTAAAATATACATGCAATGTTGCTAAGTTTGATACCTATTTAGCAAGGATAGTTAAACTAGGAGGATGCCAGATGGGAGGTAATATTCATAGCAGCTGTATGTGAGCCAGAACACAAATTACCACGCAGTACAAAGTTGACTTGAGGGGATGTTTTATGGTGGCTTGGGCACCAGAATTTCTAATTTCTTTTCTACATGGGTGTTTCATTGTATATGATAGGTTCTTTTTCTTCTTCCTTTCTTTTCCTCTCCTATGCTTTCTTTTCCTTCTTTCCTTCTTTCCTCCCTCTCATCCTTCCTTTGTTCCTTGCGCTCATAATTAGGCTCAGAGTTTTGTGCAAATATTAGACATTCTACCATTGCTACACCTCCAACTCTTTCAAATTTTATCTATCTGTCTGTCTGTCTATCTATCTATCTATCTATCTATCTATCTATCTATCTATCTGGTACCATGGATCAAACTCAGGATCTTGTGCTTGCCAGACAGGCACATAAGCCACTGAACTAAATCCCTGGTCTTTAAATTTTAAAATTTTCTCTCTTTCTTTCTTTCTTTCTTTCTTTCTTTCTTTCTTTCTTTCTTTCTTTCTTCTGTATTTTTTAGGGATCTACAGGGTGTTCAGGGTCTCACTACTAGGTCAGCTTCGTAGTGATCCACCTGTTTACCCAAGAGCTGGGATTATAGGTGAGTGCCACCATGTTCAGTCTCAATTGCCATCTCAGCCCGCCCCAGGGGCTGGGCCAGCACGGAAGGCCCAGGGATCAAACCCCTGGCCGTTGCACCTGCTTGCAGACACTTTAGTCTGCTGAGCTATTTGGCTGGCCCTTAGATTTTTTTTTTTTTTTTGTAGGTCTGGGGTTCGAACTCAGGACCTTGCACTTGCCAGGCAGGCACTCATTCCACAGAGCTATCTCCCTGGCTCCTGACCCTTAAATTTTTAAATTTTTAGATAGCATTTTGCTAAATTTCCTAGACAGTCCCAAAACTTGAGATCTTCTGGTGCAGCCCCCTGAGTAGCAGGGAATATAGGCATACCCCACTGGCCCCCTTGGCGCGGTGACTTTGGATGGCAGGCCTACCCACGACATTTAGTATGGATGGGATGAGAAGTTAGGAAATACACTTCTACTAAGAAGTTATGGCTAGGATAGAGTGTGGACCTGCCTTTCTGTCCACAGAGAGGGTCAATCATCAGCCACCCACTTCTGTTTCTTCACTCCTACATTTCTTTAGAGAACCCTGAGTCTCTTTTCTCAGCAGCATTCCAGAGGCTTGGGTCCTTGTCCAGCCAGGGTGTCTTTCCAGATGTATTTGTGAGGATCACTTCTGCCACCTGTCCCAATGGGGGGCTTCAGGCTCCTCATCAGTACAGCACGGGAAGCAGTAGTGACTGTCTCAGGTATATAAAGCATACTTCGTGGGTTGCAAAAGTCTTGTAGTCAAATGTCAGCAGGCAGAATGCTGTGTCCCTCCTTCGCTTATAGAATCATCTCAGTCTGTACCTTGCCACTTTCTTCAGATGTCACCAATTCATCAGACTTGGAGACTTTTCTTTAAAATGAGTTGAAAGACATGAACCATTGAAACTGCTATTTCAGTTACAGAAGAAAATATTATGGAGCAGAAAGCCATCCTGGTAGTCAGAGGATCAAAGATTATCCATACTCACCAGTCCTTCAGCCCGATGTCTTATAGAATGCATTCAGGCTACCATAGTAGCACTCTAGCTTTAGGTGTGAAGACTGGAAAAGAAAGAACTTGTTAGCTGAACAGATCCTGAGTGGGGAGGGGCTTGGGGGGCAGGTGTCAGCTGGGAAGATGTGATTTCAAGTCTGTAGTCCATTTGTGTGTTTCCAGGGGAAATTGTAACTGAAAACTTGGAGAAGGAGGGAAGACAAGGCACACTGAAGTGCCTAACTGGAAACCAAGCCCTAGGTAATTCAAGTATTGGCTGTGTCAAGCTGGGGGAGGGGCGTGCCGAATGTCCACTGCACAACCAGTGTGTTCCTTTCCCATGGCTGCTCTAGCAAATTACCGCACCGACAGCAAGATTGTGTCTCGCCGTCACGCAGGTAGGAAGTCCGACCTGTGTCTGCGGGGCTGCATTCCCTTGGAGACTCTGTGTCCTCCTGTCTTTGTCTTTTCTAGTTTGTGATTCCTTCCCTCCTACTTCAAAACCATCGTGGAGGCATCTTCAAACCTGTGATGTCTGCTTCTGTCACCGCATCTTCTGTGACTCTGACCCCAGCCTCCTTCTGTGAAGAGCTTTGAGGTTACATCAGGCCAATGTGGACAGTCATGGATACTCTTAGTTTCACGGTCCTTACCTTGGAGATATCTGCACAGCTTCTTTTGACAAAGAAGGAAATATACTCACAGGTCTGGGGGCTAGGCATAATTTGGAGGTCACAGTTCAGCCAAGCATACGAAGGGGTGATAGCTCTTTTTGTTTCTGTGGTGACTTTGGGGTCAGGGACACTGGCTTCTTTTACGACTTTCCTTTCTCCTTCCAGTTGTCTGCACTATACAAAACTGGGGAATCAACTGTCAAGCCAGGACTACCTTGGGAGCTGTGGGCGGCACCGGTCCTTGTTGTTAATCTAAGTCAGCAATAATGAAAGTATAATCCATCTTGATTTGTGTCTGGAGGTCCCCCCAAGACTCATACAATCTTTGATGGGGCTTTTTTGGAGGTGAGTCATGCTAAGGTTAAGAGTGTGTAATTACTAAGGTGATCCCTGGATTCGTTTGGCACTGCCCTAATCCCAGCAGTGGAAGGAAAAAATGCTGTTAAGACCCCTCCTTGCTTTATTTGTCTCTGGCTTCCACAAATTGCTCACCCCAGGGAGGTCACCCTTCCTTGGAGTCAGCCGACTATGGACTGAAAGCTCTCTAGACCGTGAACCAAATAAACCTTTCCCCCTTTAACTTTGAGTGTTGGATATTTTGTCTCAGCAGCTAGAAAAGTAACCAAGTCAGCACCTGGAGTTGTAAAAGGTGAAGGCCTGAGGGGACCTAAGAGTCAGTGGGATTTGAGAACAGGCCGCAGACAGGCCGACTTGATCTGCCAAGGTTGACGGCTGACTCGTGACCCAAGGAATGAGCGCCTGCTCCCTGATTTTCTTCTTATCATGTCTCCCGGGTTGTAGATTGGGCTGAAGAAACTCTCTGGCATGTGATCAAGTCACTGACTATGTGGTCTTGTCACTTCCCCTCGATGTTGGATAAAGCAACGGACTGAATTGCTGCGTAATTTGCTGATCTGACCACTGTTTACCAATGTAACTTATGCAAAGAGTAACAGAATAAGGGCAATGTGATTTTTTTTTTTTTTTGTCTTTTTGAGACAGGGTCTCCCTATGCAGTTCAGGCTGGCCCCGAACTCACTTTTGTAGCCCAGGCTGGTCTCAAGCTCACACCAATCCTCCTGCCTCAGCCTCCCAAGTGCTGGGATTACAGGTGTGTGCCACCACACCCAGCTATGTGATTTAAATATAGTACAGGAGGAATGTTTTTGTTAGACCTAGAAATATGACCTAAGGAATAAAGCTAAAAGGTGTGGTAGATAAAGCCTTATTTTCTTGGGCTTTTATAAAACATATGCTTTTCATCAAAGTCTACAGAAAATTATGTGCTGAAGCCCATGTGACAGGTGTTGTCCCAAGTACTGAGAAAAGGACAACCAGAGCAGGTCTTACTTACCCCATTTTTTTTCCCCCGATACCAATGATTGAACTCAGGACCCTGCGCTTGCCAAGCAAGCACTTATTCTACTGAGCTATCTCTCCAGTCCCCTCACCATTTAATTTTGAGATGATTCAACTCCTGAAAATACAGAGAAGTACAACTTTATGTTTAAAACACAATAAATAATCTTTTTTTTTTTTTTTTTTCAGGACTGGGGATTGAACTCAGGCCCTTGTGCTTGACAGGCAAGCCCTAATTCTACTGAGCTGTTTCCCCAGCCCCTCAATAATCTTTTGATAGCAAAAGTAAGGCACTGATTTGGAATATATGTATAAAAAGTGTGAAACATAGTTTTTTTGGTTTTGGTAGGACCAGGGTTTGAAATCACAACCTTGCACTTGCTAGACAGACAGTTGTGCCATGGAGCTATGTCCCCAGCCCCTATGCCATGTAGTTTAAAATATATCTGCACCCCCTTTTAAATTCTTCGTGGATGACAGCCACTTAAGTAGGATTGCCTAATCTAGCAACATTAAACAAAGCACTTAGGCATAGTTAAGGTATGCATATGCAGGATTTGGACAGATCCTGGTGCCAATGGAAGAATAAATGCCAAACCTCACCCTGTCTCTTTGCCATGTGGGTACTTAGTTGTCACTGGCCTGGTTTACTGATTCATGCCTTATTTTTTCCCTGTGGTAGTTGTTAAGTCATTTCTTCCATACCATAAATCACTCCACACGGACATGGCAGTCTATGTTGGAAGCTGAATGAACGCTCTCAGATCAATTGGTATCTTGTAATCCAATTCATTCATAAATGTATTTTTCAGTATAGGAATATCTAGGGAATATCTAGACTAATGAGAAACAGTGTGCTTAGTTTAACTTGAAGACTCATTTTCACTTGTTTGTAGCCTTCAAATTGCCTGTGGCAGGAAATAGAATTAAATAGAAGGAAGAGAGGAGATAGTGTTGAAAGAGTTGTCTAGAGTTGGAGTTGGGGGCTTTGAGCGCTGAAGTCCATTTCAGATTGTAAGCTCCCTGACTTGCAGAACATTAAGGTTTTTGAAGAGGGCTACTAGGCAGTAGCTATCATCTTGTGAGAAGTAGGTCAAGCTTCGAGACCGAGCAACTTGAATAGGGGCCACTTCTTCAGAAATTACACAGAGGGTCCCGACAGCATGTAGTGATGTGAGTTTCATAAATGCTTAAATGTTTTTTCTTGTTACACTCTTTTTCATGCTCCGTGCAGCCTTTAATTGTATACCACAGAATGCCACCTGCAAAGAAAAGAAACACAGAGAGTGAGGGCTGTGTCTTGCGAGGTGCAGCCTGTCTGCCTCAGATGCTTCACTGAGCCGGCAGGTTTTTTTTTTTTTTTTGACAAAAATGAATCAGAAGCTCTAGATTTACCAAATCTAGGGTTGATATCTCTAAGAAAGTCTCATTTTGCCAGGCATGGTGGCACATGCCTGTAATCCCAGCACTTGGGAGGCTAAGGCTAGAAGGTCGATGTGAGATTGAGACCAGCCTGGGCTACAAAAGTGAGCTCAAGGCCAGCCTGAACTGCATAGCGAGACCCTGTCTCAAAAAGACAATAAATAAATAAGTGAATAAATAAATGATCTCATTTGATCATTTTGCTTTTAAGAACTCCCACTTTAGTTGCAATACACAGGCTTTGAAAAACAAAATAACTTTCTGTTTCAGATGAATGAAGTCTGTGTGATTGCCATGTACTGCGTAGAAATTTCTGTAGTTTGTAGCTGTTGGAAGCTCACTGATAACCGTTTGCTAACTTTACCCAGGTCAGAAGGCTCTTGGTGGGCCAAAGCCATAGAATAATCATGGAAATCCGTAAGTACTTCTCAGAAATGGAGGCTTATCCACGATTGACTTATTTTTCCCCTGGTTTCACAAGTTTAAATGTAAACAAAAATGCATTACGGTGTTATGAAAGTAAATGACACGACTTCCCCCAGTTCTGCCACCCTGGGCTTCAGTTATACAGAAGAGGACAGAAGGAACCATTAATATGCTGAACTGTAAAAGGCTCAAGTCAACATTGCCAGTCGTGCTGATAACCCACTACTATTATGGACTATTGGACTATATACATACAGCTACTTTTTCTTAGTTCAATGAGAAGAAAGATTTGTAATAATAGTGTTTATACAAGATATCAAGTCTGCATCTTGTACTCTGAACAAATAATATGAAGACAACAATACGCAATGTGTTAATTACTGGAACTATCCTAACCTGTTGTGAAATTGTCTCATTGCTATTTCTTTTCATTAAAATTAATAATAAAAATAATAATATTGCATATTGTATCCCCAAAGTAGTTGCTCAGATTGTAAGATACTGGCATGCAAAATTGATTAAATAATAAGCACAAACCAAAAGAAAAGTTGGAAGAGGTGCTCTCAGCACCCCGGAAGTAGATTTACGTTGGACTCTTCTTACAGTACAGAAGACACTTCTGTTAGTCAGCTTTCCTTCCCGATGACAAAATGCCTAGGGTAACTGATAGGAAAAGATGAGCATGTGTGCTTTGGCTGAGAAGCCTCACTCCACGGCCCGTTGGCTCACTGCTTGGGGGCGGGGTGAGGCAATGCAGTCAGTGCTCGAGTGAGCGAAGCCACTGGCTTCAGGCAGCCAGGAAACGAGAGAGGAAAAGGTGGGACTCAACCCGGGGCTTGGAGCCGGCGACCTAGCGCCCCCGCCCGTCCACCTCTTCAAGGTTCCGCTGCCTTTGCAGCAGCATGTGGGGACCAAGCCTTCAACACGCCCAGACCTTTCAGGGACATTCAAGGTCCTAATAATAGCAACTGCTCTCCATAATAACGAAGTACTGTAATGCCCAAAGTGTCACTAGTGCCCAAGTTGAGAAACCCTATTGAAAAAAATACTTAAGAAAATATAAATTTCACTGTGTTTTAGTGGGAGAGAGCCAATGTCCAAGTTAGGAAACTTTTCTTCCCGTAACACGGTAGGCATTCGTTCTAGGTCTTTGAGCATCAGAAAGTATTGTTAATGTTTTGCTGCGAAAGTTTCTAGGCTCTTTTCCAGGCATAGAACCCTTTGATTACTTTGATGCCAGTCTGATTAGACGGCTGTCTTCACTCAGGACTAGGAGACCACGCCTGAGAGTCAATGATGCTAGTCACGGAGGCGTTGGCCTGGGTAAAGAAGGGGCATAGAGCTTAGACAGGGATTTTGTTAAACAGAGCTCAGGAACCTTCTTCCTGCCAGAAGCCTTTGAGAAGCGACCCCATGATTCTCCTTCTTTTCCCCAACTAACTTTGACTCCCTTTAAATTTTGTTCTGTGCTTCTAATTCTATGGAGAAATTTAGAGTTTTGCTTTATTTATTTATTTATGTATTTTTTTGGTGGTATCAGGGATCGAACTCAGGACCTTGAGCTTGCCAGGCAAGAACTTATTCTGCTCAGCTATCTCCCTGGTCCCCTGCTTTGTTAATTTATATGCATGTGTGATATTGCTTTTTGGCCTTTTGGCTAAGATCAAGTGTTATTCATCTGGGGTAGACTGTGGCCTCCTTTGTTTGAAACTTTATTTATTGTCATTTTGAGACAAGGTCTCACAACACGGTTCAGGCTGGCCTTGAGCTCACACTGGCTCATGCTGGCCTCAAACTTGCAATGATCCTCCTGCCTCAGTCTCCCTAGTGCTGGGATCCCAGGCATGCGCCACCACATGTGGTTTTGTTTGAAACTTTAAGTGTGTCCTCCAGTGTTTTTTTTCTCTGTTCTTATCATCTGGATTTTTAAAAAGTTTTAGTTGAAGCAAGGAACAAAGCAGCTTCATCAGATGTGATCTATCCTGCTGCACAGGGCTACGTTTAGAAGGGCTCCACAAATTGTGTAGTAATTTTTGTAAGAGCCTGGCCTGGGGACACATACCTCTAATCCCAGCAGTCTGAGAGGCTGCGGCATGAATTTCAGGTGAGTTTCAACCCAATCTGGGCAGTTTAACAATTGAGCAAGATACCAGCTCTGTCTGTCTGTCTCTGTCTGTCTGTCTGTCTGTCTGTCTGTCTGTCTGTCTGTCTGCCTGCCTGCCTGCCTGCCTGCCTGCCTGTCTCTATTTGTCTCTCTGCCTCTCTCTCTCTCTCTCTCTCTCTCTCTCTCTCTCTCTCTCTCTCTCTCGTCACATACACAAATAAAAAAATGTAGAGCTATGAATGTCTTAAATGAAGCAATTTGTGGGCTTATTCTCCAGAGTCAAAGTGCTTGTGTTTGAATGCTGGCTGTGACAGTCATTAGCTGTATAACTTTGTACAAATAACTCAATCTTACTTTAAGTTACATTTTTCAGTTTTAAAACAGTGTTAGTGATAGGATTCATCCAACTCATTCATCCAACTCATGCCATTGCATTGTTGGTGTGACGTCATCCCAACAAAACCCTTCGCATAACATTTGGAATGCCTAAGGATGTTTGCTATTAGAAGGATCTTCCCAGCACTTAGCTATAATTATTCATCCTTTTTTATCATGAAGACTTACCTTTCATATGTTCCTCCTTTATACAGTACTGA
>PVKN010032384.1:0-12269 GCA_004027915.1 Capromys pilorides
AGAGCAGGGCGCTGGGGCCACAGGTGGCCCCCAGGCAGCACTCACGGCTTCGTGAAGGAAGGGAAGGGCAATAATGCTCCGGGGTGTGCGCGGCCCTGGAAGGGCTGCTGAGGGCCTCGCCTGAGGAGGTGGCTCCCTCCCCTGCTTGGGGGAGCCAGGATGAGAGTAGAGGGAGCTTCCTGCGTGGCTTCCCCTTCACTTCCTGTGACTCTCCGCTCACTGAGCTGTTCGCTAATGTGCCAACTGGACTGAGTCTGTCTAAGTGACAGAAGCTACAGCCGCCATGTGGAATGGTTCCCCCCCCCCCCCCAGCGTGGCCCAGAGGACACTTGTAACCTTCCAGCTCCAGCCTGAGGGCCGAGAAGCCACTGACCAAACAGTCGACTACATCCCACGGGTTCTGAGGTTGGGTCCTCCTTCCTTGGGTTGCCTTTAGGGAACTCAGATCTTCCCTCATGACGTATGGCTGCCCTCCAACTCACTGTGCAAGGTGGTAGTTAATTTATTATGCCCTTTCTTGATGAAAAGTGAACATCCCCCTTCCCATGAGTACTTTCGTGCATTACTCTATAAAACCCCCAATCTGAAGAACGCTTCCTTAAGGTGCAAGCGAAACAGGACAGCACCGCGCGAAGCGGAACCCTCAGGTGCCCCGGAGAGTTCCACAGTTTGTGGTCACTCATTGCCCTTCTTTTCTCCACAGAGGGTTTATATAGCTTTGTCCTCCTTATTGAAGTTTGTAAAACAAGGCTTTACAAACACTTCCTTTTGACCCCTAAGTCGGTACTGAGGTAACTCTTTTTGATACAAAGCGGCAGCCCAAGCTGGCGACTTTGGAGGAGGGTGAGAGCGTGGAATACCCTTCTCGATTGCCATGAGGCACTAAACTGCCTCAGGAAGCTGGTCGCTGAGGGCTTGGGGAACAGAGGAGTCAAGGGGGGAGCCAGGTACGTAGGTCATAATTCATTGTATTGGACAGAACAGCCTAGGGAAGGGAGAGGGTGAACCGGGGCCTACGAGGCCACAGGCAGCCCCTGCAGAGGGTGAGGGAGGAACAGATAGGCCGGAATTTCATTAAGCGGGTCTTGAAAAATCAACCTGTCAGGATTAGACTCTTGTTCTTTCCAAGTGGTTTTTGAATTTTCAGAGTTTTTTTTTTTTTTTAAGGAAATAAATAATTCTATAGATCCTTTTCCCCAATCACTAGCCTGCCTTTGAAATTAACCATTTCTCCGGCTTTCCATCTGATTGGAGTAAAGTCCCTCCTCAGTCTTCCTGAAGTGCTATTGTGCTCAATGTTATTCACTTAGCCACACATAATGTAACTTTGAAATGCAATGGAAAAAAAAATTAGCATTTCCAGTGAACTGGAAAGAATGCATCTGATTTCAAAATGTGTACTTAAAAAAAGAAAAAGCACACCCAAATTGATTCTACCAACTATAGGGCTCATTCTGCCGGGCCAAATCTGAAATGCATTTTTTTTTTTTTTTTTTTTTTTTTTTTTGCAAAAGGACAACTTTATTTATGATTTTTTTAAGGGACAGACATATGAAGACCCAGGCATGGGTGGGGGAACATCGTGAGGAATTAATATAGCGTGGATTAATCAAAGCGCCTGCTTTTAAGCTGTGTGCGCCCACAGAGGAGTGAATTAATGAGCAATTTATGCAATGAATATATTTTTTTCTTTCATTATCTAGGTATTTCAGAGGAACGTGCTTCTTCTGACTTGAATTCTCCAGATACTTCTCTGAAATTTTAGCTTCACTTTGCATGTATAATTACAGCCTCAAGTTGTTTGGAGAGCCGGTCCCAAGGCAGCCAAAAGCTGCCTGCACCCCCACCCTCATGCAAATCCAGCCGCTGGCTCACCACTCAACCTCGGCCGGCCGTCCTCTGAATCCTTCCAGAGGAAGAATCCATTTCAGAACCACCCTCAGGCCGGGGTTTCAGAGTTGGTCTGGGGAGGGGGCTTGAATGAGACTATGGATGCCCAGTCCGCAGCTCCCACAGATTCAAAACCAGAGGGGCTTGAGTGGGGTTCAGGAACCTGTATTTTTCAAGTTCTGAGGAGCGCCGTGGGCCAGCTCCAACCTTCCAAGGAGAACAAAATGCGAAATCAGCCAAGTGGACACATGCTCAGCCTTCCAAGGGCGAGCTGCAGCGTCAAGGCCAGACCTGGCTGCCAGGCAAGGAGAGCCATGGCAGGACGGACCTGCGCTCGGCTGCGACTCAGATCCCCAAGAAATGTGTGCAGGGGCTGTGGAGATGGCCTGGATTTGCATGGGGCCTTGCTTTGGCCGCCCCTGGATGACAGGGTAGTGGAATGTCCCAGCTGTCTAAAGCCATCAGGGGCCTTCTCGCCCCAAAGTGGGCCCCAGAAAGAGGAGCCTGCCTGTCCCCTCCACTGCGACGACGGCCTCGTGGCCACCCAGTGGTTCTCCCCTGGGGCCACCTTTTCTTCTGCCCCTGGGTCCCCTCTTCTACAAAGTCCCCTTTGAAGCCAAAAGAAAGCGTGGGTAGGGGACCTTGGGGTCCAGCAGGACCCTGAAGCGCTTCATCAGAACAGAAAGCAAAGCCCCGGCCTGACCGCCTGGCGTCCTCTGCTGCTGCTTTTGGGTTTTGGCGCGGTGAGGCCCCGGCACACGCGCAACGCTGAGCTCCGGGCTTCCCACCTGCCCCACTTCCTGAAGGCAGGGCGGGCCGGGTGCAGAGCGGGCTGCGGCGGACCTTCGGGGGGTCTCTGACCCTTCCCGGCCCTTCCGGGGGTCAAGGCCGCCAAGGCGGGAACACTCAAGTGTGTGCGCGCGTTCCTGCGGCCACCCTCCTCCTCCTCCCCGCCCGCCGCAGTTCCATTAGCACGGCATCGCCGCACCCGCAGCCTCGCTGGCTTCCAGGCTTAGATAATTATTTTCTCATTACTTCCATTCACATTCACCTGCAACCTTCATTAGACACTGTGGTATAAAATGGCCGTCTCGGCTCCCGGCCCCCATCTCCCGGCTCCCGGCTCCGGGCTGCGCTGCCAGCCCGCCCTCGCCTCCCCCTGCAGCCGCCCTGCACGGTGCACGGTGGGCGCAAGCCCCGCTCCCCACCACCGTGAATCCAGCCGGATGCTGTCTGGAGGGTCTGGAGCCCAGCCGGTGCCCTCCCAGCCCCCCAGCGCACCCCTCTGTCTGAACACCCGCCATTAGCAGGCCAGGGATAGGAGTTGACAATTGCCATCTTCCTCTGGGGACCACGGAGCGGGCAGGGCGGCTAGGCTACCCGAGCGGACTGCAGGCCTTGCACGCCCCCCACCCCCACCCCCCAAACACACACACCTTTGTCCTGGCCCCGGGGCTGGTGGCCCTGGCATCCCTCATTCAACAGCGCTTATTAAATACCTACTGGGGGCCAGGCACTTTCTAGCTACTAGTCTTCAGCAGGGAGGACGAGACACGTGAAATGGGCCACACGTGGCCAGCTTGAACCAACAAGGGCCGCCATTTCATTTGGTTCCTGCGCCACAAGCACAACACAGAGGGACAAGGCATAGAGGCCTGAGCAGGTTAGAGAGGTGAGCAGGCAGGCAGAGGTGGGGGGGTGGCTGCGTGTGCTGCAGGTGGGGGGTGGGGCTGGGGTGCTGCCCCTGCAGGGTGGAGGGGGCAGCCCTGCAGCGCACGTCGGATCCAGAGAGTTCTGTCCGGGTTCAGCTGGGGCCGTTGGGCGCCTGGGGGCCCTTTCTTGAACCACCTCGAAGCTCTGCTCGCAGCGCTATTTTCAGTTTTACCTTAAATCCCCCAAAGGATGACCCACTGTTGACCTTCCGGAATCATCTCTACAGACCAACAAAACCTCCAGCTCCTCAGGAAGTGGCCTTTCCCGGTACCGAGTCCACAGTCTAAATGAAAGTTGGAAGGAAGGAGATTAAGTAGGCTTTCTAGCCGAGAAAAATTAACAAGCGGCGAGATGTCCATCACAGAGCTTGCCGAGGGAGGCCGCGCTGCAGCCAGCGCCAGCCCTGTAAAGCAGGCGCTCTGGGCGTTTTGGAGACCAAAGGAAGAGGTGGGGGCCTGGGGGACATGCTTGTGTGTGACAGTGACTCTGCAAACGTCGCCCTCAGCCCGCTCAGCTGGAGTTCTCTTTGTCCCAATTAGGAGAAACCATTATGCCTGCTCCACTGGAACCCTCCTGTGCGCATCTGCGATGTAATTTGAAGATCACTTGCATTGAAGTGCCCTGTAAAGCAACATCACCTTCTCATCTGTTAAGCAGTTCTTCAATCACAGCTCTTTTGGTGGTGGTGGTGGTGGTGGTCGTGGCAGTGGTGGTGGTGGTGGTAGTGGCAGTGGCAGTGGCAGTGGCGGTGGCGGTGGCGGTGGCGGTGGTGGTAGTGGCAGTGGTGGTCGTGGCAGTGGCAGTGGCGGTGGTGGTGGCAGTGGCAGTGGCAGTGGCAGTGGTGGCGGCGGCGGTGGTGCTGGTAGGAGGCTACCCCTTTGCTCATCTCTGCTTTGCTTTGTCCGGGACATCTCTGAGAAAGGGCTGCAGGCAGGTGTAGATTCAGCCAAACCTTGGGGCTCATTAAAGGCTTCCTTCCCAGCTTAGGGCTTCCAGCACTTCAGGTATAATTGACACTAGAGAATGGACAATACATTCTAAAATGGAATGGAAAATATCCTTTAAAATGGAATAGAATGTGAAGGTCATCGCTGCTGTGCGGAGAGACACAGAACAAGCGAGGTGCACGGTGTGCCTTGCAGAAGCTTTTCCCCGCCCACCTGACTGGCGACTCTGCAGAGAAAGTAAAAAGCTCACGACAAATATGTACTGTTTTCTCTTTTGTTGATCCCACTGATTCAGGGCCTAAGAGGCCTGGTCACTGAAAGCAGATGTGCTGGGGAGATGGGTGATGGGTGGGCAGCTGCGTGCCCAAGCTCCAGCCGCCAGGGTTCCTGCCTCCTGCGCTTCGCATCTCAACAGGCCTAGCTAACCCTGCATCAAGACTCTTTTGTTCTCTCGGTTTTTTAAATGTGTGATTGGAAAGGAAAATTTGCACTGCTGTAGCGAGTGGAAACCCTGATCTCGCTGGCCACAGTAGGAAGAGGCCATCCTGAAAACCTGTGGCATGAGCACAATGATCAGCTCCCGAGCCAGGCCCACGGCACTGTGGGAGGAAGCAGGGAGGGAAAAGGGACAGGGCTTTGGTGCCACTCTCGGCCCCTGACTGGAGGGTGTGGACAGGTGTTCTGTGGAAGACACCTAGGCCACCACAGTGCCTTAGCAAAGCAGGGGGCCCTGGGGAAACGAGGGCGGCGCCAGGAGAAATCCTGCGGGGCAGAGAGGCGCCCTCGCTCCCTCCCGAGGCGAGAGGGGCCCGGGCCTGGGTGCTGCAGCAAAGCACGGTTCCTGTTCCCACCCCCCAGGATGTATTTTTCACAACCAGCTAACCCAGAGTGGTTTCAGTTATTTCCTTTTTTTTTTTTTTTTAAAGAAATTAGATTTTATACTTTGATTTCTGATTATAAAATCAAAACGTGTGCAGGGCAGGGCAGGGCCTTTCCTGCCGGACCCCCCTCCCAGACTCAGCCGGCCTGGGGACACGCAAGGCGTACAAAAGCCAACGCACACGTGAGTGTGTTTTCTCCACTCCTGTAAACACAGATGGCCGTGTGTGAGAAACACCATTCTGCTTCTCGCTTCTGCGGTGCCCCGGCGCTCTGACAGCTCCACGGCCGATCTCCCCATTCTTTCCTGAGTGCTGTGTGCTGAGGCCATTGCAAGGCAGGGCAGAGTGCCACAGCGCTTGGTGATGCGCACCTTCTCAGTTTCAGCCAACCACTCTGCAATGAATAAACCTGCATGTTCATCACCCGGGCCGGTGGGCTGCAGCGGAATAAATCCTAGCCGTGTAATCAGCATGCGTTTTTGAACGCTGTTTAGCACATGCTTATAACGTTCCTGTCCCCATGGGATAGAGGGACTGTAGCAAGAAGGTCACGACCAGGGGACTTGAGCTCAAAGAGTTACTGTTTATTTTCTCCCTGTCAAGAAAGCCCTCTCCCAGCCTTAGTCTGTAGGGGGAAAAAATGATAATTCAATTTGAGCTGCGCACCCCCTGGCTGGGTTCTCTATGAATTATGGATTTTTAAAAAGACAGGAAGGGAGGTGAGATATTGGATTTCCCAAACTGGTTTTATCTTACTCAATTTAAGGTTCATCTTCTCGTTCTGATTTAGGTGCGGGAGTGAAAAGTGGCCTCGCAGCTTCTCTCCGGGCCTTCTCACAATTAGTCCACAGTTTTATGCAATCTCAGGACATGAGGGGCTTATTTTTTCTGCATCCGTGGGCTGGTCTCTGTGATTCTTGTTGACCACACTGCTGGAACACAGCTGCCGGCCCTGTCATTATTTGTGGGAAAGCTGGAGCCCTAGCCCCAGGCCCTGATCGGATGATGAGACCTGGCCCGAGGGGGGCCTGTGTGGGTGCTGGGCTGCCCAGGAGGGGGTGGGCACAAGTGGAAGATTTTTGAAGAAGGAAAACATGGGCAGTGACTCAGAACTGCAGCAAGCCACTAGCGTGACGCAGGAGGCTGTGTCATCCTGAGTCCTCTCAATGAAATATCAAACAGGCCAGAGCTGAGGGGTCTGCGCGGGCCCTGACTTCCCCGCCAGGCGTTGGTGTGTGTCACGACTGGCTGTGGGGGAGGAGGGGGGCTACTCCTGTCTCCTGGGAAGAGTCCAGGGAGCTGTGAACATTCTGCGAGGCCCAGGACCGTTGTTATGATGGGGGTTAGGCTCCCCAAAACGTCCATAGAGCCCTCCTTGAGACACCCAGCCCCATCCCCGCCTTGAGACCCAAGCAAAACTACCCTGGGACTCGAAGCTGCCAGAGCATGTTGGAAACACCCTTTTCATGGGTGTAGGGGGCACCTGCCCAGGTGACCAGGGTGCTGGGGACCCCATGGAGCCCAGCTCACTTGCATTTCTGTGCTGCATAAACACACACACCACCCCAGAAGGAAAAGAGATGGAAGGAGCAGTCTCTCAGGATTCTCTACAGTTTCTCTCCTCTGAGCTCAGAGAGCTTTTCCAGGACAATATCGCTTTATATTCCTATAATATAATGCAAGAAGGATTGCTCTGCTCACGTTCCAGATAGACATATTTTCCGGGGAGCTGCTCCTGACAGCTAGTTAGCGAGGAGGCTGGGTCAGAATCGATACATCCTGAAGCCCTTTTTTATTTTTAACAAAATGAAAACAGCTCCTTTTTTTCTGATTATAAAAATGATACATGCACATTGTTCCTTAAAAGAAAAATTCAAACAGTACAGAAAAACATGGGAAAGAAAAATAAAGAATTATCCAAATCCTTTCACCCAGAGGTAAACAAATATACTCGGGCCAGGTGCTTATCTTTCTCCCTCTTTCTCTGCCGTGGTGCATATTTTGCCTTCACCATTTCACCTAAATCAGAGTGTCACAGCCCTGGCACTGCTCACTGAGCGGCTCAGTGGTTCTTCTCGACTGTACTGGGAATTGCAGGAGGTTAAGCTCTCCACCTAAGCAGACGCTGGAGCGTCCCTAGCCCCAGTCGTGACAACCGAATATCTGCGCAGATGTTGTCAAATGTCCCCAGGGGGAAAATCACCCCAGCTGAAAATCACTGTGATAAATGGAATCGTGGACTTACTTTTCTAGACAAACAGATGTTTGGAGAGCGGAACAGAATAGATCATGACTTTCATATTTTTTTGGCTTTCAGGTTGAGTGTCCACTGTAATATTTATTTACCAAAGAAGAGCTGTAGGGAGATGGCTTGGCTTCCCTGAACCTCCCTTTTCCCCACCTGCAAACTGGGAGGGTGACAAATAATCCCTGTGCTGTGGGTTATTCAGCTGTGTCCCAAAGGGGATGCTGGGGCGTGTGGGGGTCCTTGCCACCCCTCACAGCTCCGATCCTGGTGGGCCCACCGAGTGCTCGGCCTTTGCTTCCTGCGGTGCGGCCTGCCCTGGGCTCGGGGTGGGGGCGGAGCTGAGGGTGATTTATTCCAGGTGCCCAGGCTGTGCCCTGAACAGGAGGAGGCTGACAATAGGGAGTTTTGTTTGTGCCCTCCAGTTTTAATTCAATTCTTTTGAAAAACAGATGAGCACTGTGCTGCCTCAATCAAATATGGTAGGTTTGGGGCTCTTCCTATGTAAGCCTTAGTTTCTTCTGAGCTTTGGATATTTTTTTAGACACATAAACACACACACACACATGCACACATGCACGCACGAGATGTTAGAGGTTTATTCCATTGTGTGTCCCCCAGTCCCCCAGGTGCTTTTGTCACCTGCCTCTGTCGCTCCAGGTTCGTGGGGGCTCTGTGCCTGCTACTGTGCGCTCCCCTCCCCCGGGCCTCAGCCTCTGCAGCCCAGCCAGACCTTTGGAGCTGCAGTTCCAGGCTTGGGTGGCAGGACTCCCATACCTCTGAGATGACGCCTCACCTCTGCCTGCCATTGTGCGGGGGCACCAGGGGGCCAGGGTCCCTCGGCTTTTATACCAACAATCTCCTACCCAACAGCCTGCACTGTCAACAGATACACGAAGGAAGGAAGGAAGCAGGATGTGGGAAGCCTTCCATCTTTAAAAGCGTGCTTTGTTGTAGCCTTCCACATGCCCAGCTTCCATATCCACGGGCAGATAAACCTATGCTTGCCTCCTGCCCAACTCTTCTGGGGATCCAGGTGAGCAGCTCCACCAGCCACGTAGGAGACGTGGCCCCTGCACACCTGCCAGTGGCCCAGGCCACCTGCTCAGTCCCTCCTCTGTCTCCCTGCTGTCACCTCTCCAGGGCACCTTTCCCAGCACCTCCTGGGCCTTCTGGTTCCCACATAGGCCTCAGTCTAGAAAGAAAGTTCCAGAATGCAGCCAGAGCGTTGGCAGCTTAGTGACCAGGGAGCCCGCTCCAGCCTCTCCAAGGGGCGCCCTCCACCCACAACGGAGGAATTGTGTGAGGCATAATTCTTGGTAAAAATCAAATGAACATTAATTCTGGTGAGTCACCCGGGCAGAGAGCCCTATGGGGACGTGGGCTGTGTCTGAGAACTGTCACATGTCTTATTCAAGGAAGGAAGATTGCTGGGGTGCGGGGCCTCAGGTGTGGGCAGCTGGGGCGGCAGCAGCTTGGGACCTGCTTGGGGACATGTCCCCACCATTTGAGAGGGGGCCGGAGCCCGGAGGGAAGGAGCAACCTGCCAGGCTCTCGAATTCCAGGGGCAAAGACCCCGGAGGAGACACCGGACTCGCATACAGCCCTCCTTCAGGTGCCTTCCTCTGTTCCCCTCATGTGGTCACCAGGACCAAGGGCCATGGCCACCTGGTCAGTCCCTTCTCTGTCTCCCTGCTGTCACCTCCTCCCAGAGCCAGGTGCTGTCACCTCTCCAGGACACCTGTACCAGCACCTTCTGGGCCTTCTGATTTCCACGTAGGCCCCAGTCTGGAAAGTTCCAGAATGCAAATGGGCTGTTACTAATTTCTGAGAACCTCCATGGTTCATCCCCCTGGGTAAAATTCAGACTGGGAGGGGAGTTCTGTAGTCAAGGCCTTCTGGTGTGCGCCCCTTTATCTCAGAGGGCACCTTTCCCTTCCAGGGTCACCTGGCCATCTCCTTCTCTGTCCCCTCGCATGCCACCTCCCTGACAAGCCCTGCTATTCACTCAGCTGGTGCCTTTCTCGGGCACAGGCTCTCAGCTCCACAAAGACAAGTTCACCCATAGCAGTGGGCCAGAGTAGGGCCTCCAGCAGGAAGGATGCTGTGTGTGGAGAGGTCTGCAGGAAGCAGGGGAGTGCGGCCCCCTGCACAGGACCTGGTGGCGGCCTTGGGTGGTGGCAGCTTCTCATACCCCTCCCCGAGCCTATCCGGGCCTTTCTTCTGGAAGGAGGGTACGGAGGCAGTGCTCACTGCCCAACCCACCTCTGCCTCGGGCCCAACTGCCAGGCTCCTCCAGCCCTCCCTCCAGCCCCTGCAGCCAGCAGTGTGTCCTCCCCACCGTGACTGACCACAGGCCCAGACGGCACCACGAGGTGTGAAGGAACAGGCCACAGACACGCGCCTTTGCAGGCAGGTGTGAACGCCTGGTACACCGGTCCCTTTTGTTTCTGAAAGCGTGGCACCAGCCGAGATTCACCTCAGATGACGGAACATCCTTCTGGAACATTGCCTTTTGAGACGAGGAAGAATCACAGGGGAGTGTGGAGGAGATGTTTTAGGTGGCAGACGGGCCTGCCTTTTTTCTTCTACTGCCAAGAATGTGTTCTGGGTTTGCTTCAGCTTATAGAAAATGTTGCCAATGGCCAGGAAAGATGGAATCAGGCTGAGGCTCGGGGCTGCTGAGGACACTGTGCCATGCACCCCAACTGACCAAGGGGCTTCCTGACCTAGTAGTTTTCCTGAGTCAGCCAGGGCCTCCCCTAGAATGGCCCTCAGCACACAGCAGCTCCAGGCTGCCCCCCTTCCTGCATCTTCCACCCAGCCCTGGCATCCAGACCAGCGCCCTGATTGGCCCTGGGCATCTGCATGTTCAGTGGGGCGTCCATCCCTGTCCTCCTCTGGAGCATGATGGACCCCTCCCCTCTTAGCTGGTCTTCCGCTACTTCCATGGTGCTCTCTAGGGGACCAGGGCCTCAGGCTTGTGGGAGTGAGGCTGGCGACCATCGCAAACCAGTTTATCTGTGCTGCCCTTTGTGGACTGCCTGTGCACTCCAAGCTGGGGGGTGGGGGGCTGCACCTCACCATGGACACGCATAGATCTGTGCTTGCTTCTCGTACACGATGCTCGCCCTCCCCGCCAAGAGATGGGCTGTGTACAGGACACCCCTTCACTCCCCTTGGGTCTCATCCTGGCTGCCTCCATATCTTGGTCCTCTTCCCGTTTGCAAAAGAGCTCTCTCTCTCTCTCCCTGTTGCTGATTATCTGTCTTGTACTTTGCATGTTAATTTGTTTATATCTGACTTCTTTCATATAAGAGAAACCACATGATACTCAAGCTTGTGTGTCTATTTCACTTAACATTAGGTTCTCAAAGTGCATCTACTTTCCTATCAGTGACTCAAATGCATCCTTCTTGGTTGTAGAGCAGTGCTCCACTGTATTATCTTTTAATTTTTTTTTAAATTTTAAAGAGCATAGAAAAATAATAGATAAGGTGGCTTGCCAGGTAGCTGAGCTGGTTAAAGCACAAGTCGGCAAAGTCTCTCAGGCGCCGGGGACCGTGGTTCGATCCCTACCCCCACATGGAGCATGAGACCTGCCCTTAGGGCAGCCTCAGCCAGCAAAACAAAAACAAACAAACAAACAAAAAATAGTTAAGACATTAGAAATAATAAGGAAATTTTTTTTAAAAACCAAGATGAAAGGTATTCAACAGTGGCTGTTATATTGCACAGGTCTTCAGTGTAGTTCCTCAGATCGCAGATATAACCATGGAAAATTGGTCAAAGTAAAAATTTTAAGCATGAACTGTTACTTTCCAAAACTGCTAGAAACTAGTAGCGCAATCGTCTTGGCTATCCTGTGTGTATACTCACATGATTTTTCCCCCTTCCTTTTTTCCCTATCTTTTTGTCCACTGTATTAAATACATTTGTTTTCTCTGCTCTTCTCTCGATGGCCATTTCAAACCTTTAGCTAGTGTGAGTTGGGCTACAAATGTGGCTAGACACGTATCATTAGACTATGTCTAGCTTCTTAGAAAGACACCTACAAGGGGAGCAGCTGGGCCATATGGAATTTCTAGTTGTAGTGTTTTTAGGAATCTCCATATTGATTTCCATAGCACTTGTACTAGTTAACATACCCAACAAAAATGTAGAAGGGTTCCTTTACACACACACACACACACACCCTCACCCGCAACTGTTATTATTGAAATCCTTTCTTTTTTTTGCTTGTTTGTTTGTTTGTGACAGCCACTATATACCCCAGGCTGGTCTTAAACTCATGGTGATCCTCCTGCTTCAGCATCCTGAATGCTGAGTATTATTTACTTTGACGATAGGCATCCTTTCTGGAATGAAATTGAATCTCAGTGTTGTTTTGATTTGCATTTCTCTAATGTCAGAGATATTGAACTTTTTTCCATGTATTTATTGGCCATTTGCATTTCTTCTGAGAAAAAAAGTACCCTTATTTTCACTGGGTATTTTATTATGGGACATCTAATTTTGTATTAATTTTTTTTATTTTTGGGGGGGACATCTAATTTTTTAAGAGAATAAAAAACAATTTTAAAATTTAGTGAT
>PVKN010032385.1:0-12271 GCA_004027915.1 Capromys pilorides
GATGTTATAGTTTTTGCCATTGACAAATAGTTAGGAAATTTGGCAGACATCAAAATTGAGGCTGCTGCAAAAAAGATAGACTAGATAGTTAATGAACCAGACAAAAATAAATGATGGAATTTCATTGGTAACAATGATATATTTTAATAGACATATCAAGTTATCAGTGATGGCATAAATAATGTTACCTAAAAAGCTTTAATATATTCCAAATATCTAATTAATGGTTATATATGAGATAACCCAGAATGTTGAATTAACAATTCCATTCTTTGACCTGTCTTTTTCAAACATCATACAAATTATTATACCAGCTATTAGCATTATGTATTAATGTATTTGGATTGCTATGATATATAGCAATCAACCACATCCTTGAACATTTGTATTTCAACCTAGGAATTTGTTAGAGACAAAAGCATTTGGACCATAGCAACCCACACAATTGAGCCCATAATTCTTTGTAACTTTTAAGTATGCATGGATCCTCTGTTTACTGTACTGTACAAGTTTACTATCTGTAGCTGTACATAGCTATGTACCCTGTGAAACTTAGTGTATCATCTGAAGCTCAACATGTCTAATAGAGCTTTCCCAATTTTCCTGTTTGTACTCACCTCACATTTACTGTTCTGGACTATTTGAATTATTAGGGGCATTCATGTGTTCACAGGTGCCAAAACAATGACCCCTTGGTCCCTAGTTCCAGTGGTTCCTCACAACCTATAAGTCTACCTCCTAAAATCATCAAAAAGACATTGTTTCCTTCTTTCTTTCTGAGTTCAGTAATAGTTTCTATCTTTTGTGTAGAATATTGTAGCAGTCTCTTTTTCGGTTTATTTCTACATGCTACTATGTTAATCTGTATCTTAACTTCCTGCAATATTATCTTTCCAAACAACAAGTCTAATCTTGTCATTTCCTTGCTTAAAAACCTTGGGTGAAAATCTGTTACAAGTCACTGGCTGTGGATCCAGCACCTTCCATTCCAGGACTCCCACCTTCCTTTCTCTCAGGAGCACTTTGTGTCTCTTCCACTTTGAAGTGCTTGGCTTCTTTTACATGGGGACATTACACACACAGATTTCTCTGCTTGGAATGAGACCTGTTTCCTTTGTATTCTGACTGGAGAGTTCCTCTCTCTCAAGTGAAACGATCACCATGCAGTACACCCTGGTGAGGATCTTCTATATAAAGTCAGTCCATCCTTCCTGGTTCTGGATAACGTGCCCATGCATTTTAGGTACTTTTCTTAATGGCATAGACTTTAGCCAGTGTACATATGCACACAAGGTTGAGGAAGATCACAGTTAAATGTCAGTTGTGGTTGGCACTCAGTAGTTGTTTGATCAATTTCTATTGAGTGATGAAATGATCAGAGAGGTGATATCTCAGCTCCTTTTTATTTTTGAAATGACATAGGTTGTGGGAGAGGATGTGGTGTGTAATGAATATCAATCATTGTTTTTCAAGTTATAACATAATCAAGGCCAAGTTACTGTCCAGTTTTGTGTTCTGTGTTCTAATGGATAAATCAATTCCTCTAAGATATCAAGTCATCATTTTCTAAATTATTAACAAAATATATCATTATACTGGTCTTCAAGTGAAAGTTCTGTGACATAATTTTTAAATTCACAACATATACTTTTGAGAACCAGTCTAAAATTAATGAACAAATTGGGTTTAATACAACACGCTATGAGGTGTGTTGGATACTGAAACTTTTTTAAAATCTGTAGTATGTTTGGAGTGTGTTTTATTTTAATATATGTACTTAGGAAGATAAAATCTGGCATGAATTTGATATCTAAAAAGAATTACAAAATGTTTAGAAAAATTATTTGGCTCATTTTTTAAATGGTTTCATTTGCAAATAAGTTCTTTACAGTGTTTTAATTTAAAAAGAAGAGTGTGGGAAAGCTGATATATTAATGAAATAGAAAGCCTAATGGTTATGATTAGTGTCCCCCCAAAGTCTCATGCAGTCATGGGATGGGGACTTCTAGAGTTTGAGATTAACTCATGATCCACTGGGATTATGGGTTTTAGTGCTGCTGGGATTATGGGTGTGAGTATTACATATAGCCTGAGGTGGATAGCCTGAATGTGACAGAGGGAGACAGACTTCCTCTCTGTTGCCATTGTTGCTGCTGCTCCTCCATTTTGCTCTCTGCTCTTTGCAATCACCATGAAAGGTTGTTCAGTGCCATGTGCCATTCTGCCTTGGAGCCAGCCAAGTATGGACTGAAACCTCCAGGAACTGTAAGATAAATAAACCTGTCCTTCCCTCATTTTGGGTATTGAGTATTTGTCCCAGTAATGAGAAAGGAGTAACTGAGACACCCAGTGAACCCATAGCATCTTAGTGTCCATTGTTTTAGTTCAAATGAGTCATGGAAAACAAGCAGGGCACTGGGTTGTACAATGAAACAGTTCCTGCCTTTTCTAGAACACTCAATGTCACACAGGATGGAGCAGATAGTTCAGATACACAGAACTGGCCTTTCCCAGAGGTTGACTGTTTATGACTTAAATGCCATTTCCACACACCTCTGGTGTGAGAGCAGAGAGAAATTTCTCATGACTACCCTTGCTTCAGTTTCATTTATCTGGCTTTCATCGTTAACCAGTTAATGGATATCAACATGACCAGTCTAGAGGTCCTGCACATTGGACAGAACTTTCAGATGAACAACTCCAAGCTCTGTCAGATAGTAAGAATATTTAGACGCTAAAAATAACTTTCTTAATTTTCCCCTTAAATCATCATAGTTTTAGTTAATAATTCTTTCTCATGTCATTCCAACTTCTCTTCTCTCTCAGAAGTGATAAAATAAGTACCTTCCCAGATGAGCTCTATGCCCTGCAGCTGAAGTACAAGGCCGTTAGTGAGGAACTGGACCATGCCCTCAGTGACATGACCTCTTGTAACTATCTGACAGCAGAGTGGGGCTGGGCTCATGGCTACTAGGTGGGTGGGCACATAGGCTATGCATAGTGTGCTTTGGTTTTGTCCTTTGGAAACTAGAATCTTTACTCTTATTTTTCAAACTTTTTATTTTCTTTAATGAAAAGATCCTTTTATCAAATAGTGTTTCATAATCAAAGAGGTAAGTTTTTCTGTGTTTCAGTTACTTTTCATGTTCAGCCTGCTTTAATATTTCATTCTTTTAAATTCTTCACTCCTGATCTGCTCATGTATCCTTGGGACTTCCATTCTAAACCACTTTTATTGAGGATGCTTGCTCCTCGTGTTTGTCCTTTTTTGTCTTCAAACTTCTGGTTCTGAAACTGGTGTTATAGTTGTGGAAATCTTTTGGGAGCTACCGACCCTTCTGTATCAACATGAACTCCCAAGTTGTTCTTGCTACTACCACCACCTGACATTGTTTTCCTGTTCTCTTTTCTCATCTTTGCTCTTTGTCTTCATTCTAAAGACTCCAGGGAAATCATTACATTTTAACAACCTGAACAATGGGAACTCATTAGGATTCTACCTGGAACAATGGCTTCTTCCCAGAATACACACATACACTATCCTGGTGGATTCTGTTTTCTCCAGTTGAAAAAAAAAAAAGTTTAGCAACCAAAGGACAGGGCTTGATGAATTGATTCACACGCTTGTAACTGTATTTTTGTTTGTTTGAATTGCTTTTTAGAGGTGGTTTATTATTTTTATTTTTACTTTATTTTATTCATTTATTTATTAGGGGACTGAGGACCAAACCCAGGGCTTCCAGCTTGCTAGGCAAGCATTCTACTGCCAAGGCAAGTCCCTGGCCCCTTGATTCATATGTTAATTCAAAATAAATGATGGTTTCATAATAACTTATTATGGAGATATTTTACAAGAAGCATTTTTTTTTTTTGAGAAAATAACTAAAATACAAACAGCAGTCAGCTCACGTTTTGAGCCTATATCATATGCTAGATTATTTGGCAGGTGCTTTTCCTGACAATATATATTCTTCATAATAACTCAGTGATGGTGATATTATCTTTGAGCTGCTATAACAAAAGCACCATAGACTCGACGGTTTAAGTAATAGATACTTGTTTCTCACAGCTTTGGAAGGTGAAAAATGTAAAGTGAAAGCCCAATTGCTAGTTTATAGAAGAGAGAAAGAGGGAGAGTGAGAATGAGAGTGAGAGCGAGAATGAGAGGCCTTGTCTGTTTATAAGTGTAGGAATTAGATTGAGGGGAGCTCCATTCTCATTACTAATCTCTTTCCAAAGGTCTCACCTCAAAAGGCCATCACCTTGGGAATTTTGTTACAACAAACAATTTTCAAGGCACACATGCTTTCACATAATATCACGTCATCATTTTTCCTATTGTGCAGTTGTTAGACTGAGCCAGTTTTTACATAGCTTGAATGATCATGCAGATGTATGAAGAGCTGGAATTCCAGTACCATAATAATCCAACATATTCTGTGGTATTCCAGTTATTTTGGATGTTCTCTGGAAACAAGAGTCCTAGGCCCACAGACTTTGGGGAAACTGCATATACATCCTTCTTTTATAGATCATTCTACTACATATGCTAGAAAGTTCTAAGAAACCTGCCTATAATGAATTCTGAGGAAGAAAAACGTGAATTTCTACTATGTACTTTAAAATTTATTTTTGCTTTTATGGAACTTCTACTTATATGAATGGCACAGATTCTCTGCGGAAAAATAAACCCATTTTGAAGTGGAGCTGAGCATCCATAGTGGGGTAAAGAAAAGTGGAAAGGAGACATGGGTCATCGACCACAGTACCTGCTGTGCCACACAGTTTACCTCGTCTAGCCAGACATGACAGGGGCTCCTCTTGACCCTACTCTGACTGAGATATAACCCTTGGTCACACTGCAGGTCCAGCCTTAGGTCATGTCTGCAGCTCCACTCACCTACAGGAAGGGATGAACATGGAAGAATCAAATCTAGGAGCGGCTTTGGTTTTTCTTCATTGCTGTCTTTCAGATCCTAATTGTCAAAATCCATTCCATGGCAATTTGGCAACTCAGTAAGAAAAATTTGCTCATTTTAAAGTTTAAAAAAATCTAGTACAAGCTAAGTTTTTGTAAATTGGTATGTTGGTCTTACATTCAAATTTTCTTTCTTTCTTTGTTTCTTTCTTTCCTTCTTTCTTTCTCTATTGTATTTAGTACAGGGTCTACAGGGTTTCACTACGCAGATAGTACTTCTGGTGATTTCCCTGTTTTCAGCCTCCCAAGTGCCTGGATTATGGGTGCATACGAACATGCCCAGTCTCAGTCACTGTCTCAGCGTGCCCCACAGGAAGGTCGCCACAGTGCTCCTGGCCCCTGCATCTGCCTAAACAGGTGCTTTAACATGCTGAACTTTCTGGCCCACCCCTAGCGTTCAAATTTTAAACAGCTTCCTAAAGCACATTCCTTCTCCATAACACTGATCTGACTTGGGATTTTCTTCAGTAGCAGTAAGCAGAAAAGAGGCAATTAATTTTTTGTTACCCTAACTTCACATTCATCCTATTACCCCCTTTCTAGTTCATTTGATTAAAGCAAAAGAGGCAAAGGACTTTATTTGTACCTGACACTGCTCTGATTTCTCTCTTGGCAATTGAACACTCACTGTATCTTTGGCATCATCTTTTATAGAGGTACTGCAGTAGGTTTGCCTGCCCCACCCCACATATTCTCAACTTCCAGTTAGTAGTCATTATGGTCAGGTTTCTTAGAAATTTCTTGTAGCATATGTAGTAGTACAATCTACAGAAGAAAGATGAATATATAGTTACTCCCAAATATGTGATCCTAAGACCACATATCGTTCATAAATATCTGAACTCATAGCTTTCTAAACATCTTTATTTTTATTTCTCTTGTTGGTCCAGAAATGCTTCTAAGGAATTTTCAAGATGGTGGAACCTCCTTTGACTCCATCCAGGGGAGTCTGAGGTATCCTCATCCACCTCATTCTGAAGGGTAGGTAGCCTCTGAGGATCACCACTGCACTTACTAACTGCTCCTCAAACCTCTGCCACTCAGGCATCTGTACAAGGGAGGAAGAATCCAACTTGTTCTGCACAGAGACTCCCAATTCCCACAGTCCAGCTCACATCTCTGATTCCACTTCTGCTGCAGACTTGTAGATGGCTATGCTTTGCAAACATCCCGCTGGCTGGACATACAGGACCTCTTTCCTGTCATAGACCACCTCCCTAGTGGGAAGTGTACCTCCAGCAGCCCACTACTTTGATTAGTGCATGGGGAAGCAGGGAGAGAAGCAGGAAGCAGGGGAGAAGAAAAATGTCACAGTGCTCTACATTCTTCTGGACTCACTTCAAAGAAATGCCCTCCCTTCCTCTCTGCTGAAACTTTACTGTTCTCTTTTGGTAGACTATCTGAGTGACATGAGATGGCTTAGACACTGCTTAGCAAGTCCTGTAGGGACTATCTAATCTAGTGCCTCCTTTTGGAATGCACTGGTGCTTTAAAAGCCATTGGGTCGAACTTGAGGCTTTAGTTAGCATTCTCAGACAAGAGGAAACCTTCTATGACCCGTTGTGATGTTCAGGAACCAGAAACGTCCTACATAAGCATCTCTGTATCACCATTTTGCATACCACTGGCCTTAGGACTTGATCAAAACAGGACCAAGCAATATTTGAAGAGAGGAGTGCTTGCTCTCCCTGCTACTTTTTTCTTGCTTCCTCTTGAAGTCTCAGAACAGCTCTGGAAAAGAATGACCTGTGGTTTCAGTGAAGAAGGAGGCAGGTTTGAGCCAGGAAACTTAAAAGCCACTGGCAGAAATTTTTCTCCTGATGGCCAGCTGAGAACCTCCTCCACCTTCTCTGGGACACTAAATGTTCATTGTGGCCTTGAAAATATCAATGCTGTAAGGGCACCAGGAAAATCTAGACTATGTTAATGTTATATCAAGAATAACAATAAAATTATAATTGATCTGTCATAGAATGAGACAAATAAAGTTTCAAGAGACTTTTTTAATCTTAAGAATTGCAAACACCTTACAGTTTCCCAGGAAAATGGGGCCAATACTGTTGTCCTTGGGTCAAGTTCACACCTGCATTTGGAAATACAACATTATTGGAACCTGGCATTAAAACTGGGCACAGATGATTAGCTATTTGCTACATAAATACTATCCAGTGAATAAGGGATTTGTTTCTTGCTATAGTTTAACAAGAGATGCATTAGAAAATTTGGACAGTCGTGCCTGAGATCTTTTGTGAAGAAATCAATTAGCTATGTAAGGTATAACTCTTGCTTTCATTTTTATTCCTTGATTCAAATGAATATTCATATATTGAGGTCAGGCATATTGAAAGGATTTGGAGAAATAAGAGGAAAAAGAAAATTTATGCCTCAAATACCTTACCTTTTATAGAGACAGGAGTTATAAATGGGAAAATGTAACTTTTACAGAGACTATGCTAAGAACAGCTGGGAGGGAAAGGGCTCTAACCCTTCTTTGGAGGAAGTACCCTTTGAACTGAGATATAAACACTGAAACAGATTTTATAGGCTACAAATTGAGGGAGAGGCAGCAATTGTATAAGCTACAGGAAGCCTACAATTTTCATTGCTGGGGGATCCTAATGGTAAAAGACCACAAAGGAAGTTCCTAGAGAGATATTAATGGGAGCCTGTTCAATCATTACTTTGAGGAAACAAAATAAAATCAACAAAAACAAAGAAAACCTACACATTTTTTCATTGAAAATCAACCACTGCTAATTGCTGTGTAGGATGCAAAAGGAGCAGTCATTTCTATCTCCAATGTTAAGGAAGAAAAACTATCATTCCCACCCTAAACCTTCCGATCACGTTCTTAGACTTAGGTCTTGGCCCAGGAACCACACCATGAATGAAATTAAGTGGAAGAACTGCAGCCCAGCAACCAACCCCACCACAAGAACTGATTAAAGACTCCAAGGCCACTACCACCCTGCATGAGATCTAATATTATAACAAAAAGCGGCATGGACACTACAATTCAGACAGGAGACAAAATGTTTCTAAGTATCTGGGTTTTAAGCACAATTCCAACCCTTTGAAGTTAAGGTTACGTTTAGCCTTTAAGCCTGGGCCAATTTTTTCATCCAACAACAAAAATAATGATAAAATGAAAAAATTCACTTGAAAACGTTTAACAGACCAAAAGGCCAAATAGGGTTTTTGGATCCCAATTCTGGCTTACAAAATAGAATTTGGATGAATGACTTTTAAATTAATTAAAAACACACAGAATATAATTATTTTATTTCCATCAAACTACTCATGTACCAAAAAAATCAAAGGGAATTTTGTCTGGTGTTTGATTTTGCCAAGCCCCAAGTATTTATGTAGGATGTTAAGAGACATATTCTCTAAATCAAAAACTGTGGGCTTCCATTTTAAATAATAGTGTGTATTATAAGTGAGGCTTCAGTCATGAGGTGTGGTTTTCCTCAACACTGAAGAGAATTTATATCCTTTAGTGTCCATCCTGCATACACATGAAGACACTAATGAGGAGGTCCAGGAAACCTAGGTGAGGGAACTAGAGCAGTAAGTCCCTCCAATCAGCAAAATTCTAGGTCCCATGAGTTGGCTGAAGTTACACTAAAGAGCAAATACTTAGTCTCAATCCATTCCAAGCCCCTAGTAAATAAAAGAATATTCTTCAAAGCTAAAAGCTATTGTTTTTGACATGGAATGCTTAACATTTATGTTATAAGCCCTTCTCATTTTGTTTAGTGAAATTCTGTGTTGCTTCTATTTTTTTAATTATTATCATTTTGTGTTCTCTTTAAAAAATAAATTTTAAAAACCCTGATGAATAGTTACCTATGAAAACTAAAGCAGAAAATTATGACAAACTAACTGATTGGGCTTTACTTCATTTGTCACTAAGCCCTCATGATTTTAGTTACCTTCCTGTCAGACACTTCCTCACATATATTGTGAAGTTTTGGCCTTTTTAAGTGTTCTAACCACTTTATTTTATATATTGATTGTCAATAGAAAAATCAAATCTTAAAGGATTTTTAGATTTAACAAAATTTTGACTATGGTGAAGAAAGTAACCAAAAAGATATATTATGAAAAATGATTAAATTTTAATGATTTCTCTATAGAATTCTTAATTTTCTTACTTCTGCATATAGCTAGATAATAGAAATGCAAATAATCTCAAAGGCTTTCTGACTTTTTTTTATTATAGGATAGCAGTCTCAGCAAAACTGGCAAGTAATAAATCCAAAGACTCCAAAATCAAACAGGAATTCTGTTATGGTTTAAATCTAGAATGTTCCTCCAAAGTCTCATGCATTCAGAGCTGGAACTTTTGGGAGGTGGGCAGATTTATACTCCTCAAGGAATTAATGCACTGATGGGTTCATAGCTGCTTGTGTTGTTAGGAGGTGGGGCTTGGTGGGAGTGTCACTAGAGATGTGAACTTGAGGGTGGCATGCTGTTCTGTTTTCTGGAAGCTGTGAGATAAATAGCTTCCTTCCACCATGCCCTTCCACGATGGCCTTCCTACCTTGAGGCCGGATGACCACAGACTGAATTCTCTGAAAACTGTAAATCAAAGTAAACCTGTCCTCTTTCATTTGTGGGTGCTGAGCATTATATGCTAGCAACATGAAACCTGACTACTACAAATGAATTCGAATGTTAGCTCCTCTCAGCACATAGCTGAACTCCTCTGTCATCCATTTTCTCACCTATGAATTGAATAGAGACAAAGAAGTCACCAAGAAACACAGCAGTATTAGGCACTAGCCTCCAAGGCCTGAAGGGCAATTGGAGAGGTCCCAGTGACAGTTGGACATATGCAAGAATGAAGCCCTGCCCAGTCTATATACAAAAAAGGATCAAGAAACATAAGAAATGCTCTTGCCTGTTTCTCTTCCCATACCCAGGCCCCTGCTGGTGTTTTGCATTTATCTATCTAACTAGAAAACCAAAGAGTCAAGCAGTTAAGGTGGTGCTCTCTATAGATAACAATTCCCCCAAAGGTCTTGATCAGGGCAGGAAGGCTGGAGCATAAACGGGAAAGAGAAAAACAGAAAAACTTGGCATGCAGTGATAAGATCATGTTCACGGTGTGACCATGGGAGTTGTCTGTAGAACAAAGTTTGACCCCAAGACCCTTGCTTAATTTAACCTTTGTGCCATGTAGACTGCATACTGTTATAAAAATATACATAAAGCTGTTGCACTTTACACAAAAGCTGAATTTTTTAAATGAGAAAAAGCAGAAGTCCACATGAGAGACGCTGCAATCCGTTTCATCATTTCTCAGTGTAGAGAAATGGCCTTATTAGTGATGGCACCGGCGACAGACCTTGACTCAGTGAGTATAACTTTGATTCGTTGGTAGACACTTGTGGGAAATAAAAGCAAACCATATGTTTGAGAAGTGATGAAGACAGCACATCTCAGATGCATGTGCCCTTGCCACTCTAGAAATTCCTGACTTACCATCACCAAGTAGATCACCAGGATCATTTTGCTTTCCCTCTCACATCTGTCTATTCCTTTTCCACAAGTGGAAACTGCCTGACCCCAACACATTTCAAGTGTTCACATTTCCATAGAGTTCAGGCATCCTTTTGGAAGGAGCACCTGCTGCCCCCAGCTGATATTTTTTGAAGAAACAATAACTTAGACAACATTTCACAGTCTCAAATTCACAAATTTGTAAGAGACTTCCACATATGTCCTGAGTATGTGTGTTTCAGATTAAAAAATAATAACAGATTTTATTTTCAGAGCAATTTTAAGTTTACAGAAAAATTAGCAGAAAATACAGAAGGTTCCCATATTCCCCCTTTGCTCCCATGTATCCATTCTTGACAATGTCCTCTGCAGAAATTTTAAATTTTAATGAAGTCCAACTTAGCATTTTTTTCATTTGTACCTAGATTATCTCCTATGTTATTTTCTAGAAATTTTATAATTCTAGAATTATACATAATTTATAATTCTATAAACATTTAGGTTTACTATATATTTTGAGTTAACTTCAGAAAGCTATAAGGCCTGCATCTAGATTCACTACTTTCAACACATGGCTGTCCAAGTGTCCTAGCCACAGGTGTTGAAAATACTGTCCTCTAACTTTCTTTGTTCTTACATGAGACACCAGTGTCTATCTATATTAATGTGAATCTATTTCCAGTTCTTCATCTTCTGGCCCTGTTCACCTCTTCTTTCAACATCATCTGTCTTGATTATTATGTATTCATAGTATATCTTGAAGGTGGGCAGTGATAATCTTATTTTGTTTTCCTTTGGTATTGTATTGCTTATTTTGGATCTTTGGTATCTGCATATAAATTTCCAAATCACTTTTTCAAAAATCACAAAATAACTTGCTAAGACTTTGATCAGGGTCTAGAAATTGAATTTAGAAATCAAGTTTGGAAAAACTTAATCTTGAAAATATTCAGGTTTCCTTCCATGAACATAGACTATCTCTCCATGTATTCATCTTCTTTGATCTCTTTCATTATAGATATTTTTAGTTTTGGTTGTCTAAATTCCAGACATATTTTTAAAATTCATGCATATTTATTTTTTGGGTGGTTGCTCCTATAAATGGCAATGTCCTTTTAATTTAAAATCTCACTTGATGGTATATAAAAAATCATTTAAAGTTTTTCTATTACTCTCTTCTCTTGAAACCCCATTGCAAATGTGTCTTAGTTTCAAGAGATTTTTCTTTTGATTTTCTACAGAAGTGGCCATGGTATCAGCAAACAAAGAGCTCTGTTTCTGCTTTCCCAAGCTGCACATATTTTATTTGCTTTTCTTGTCTTAGTGGATTATTTGAGACCTCCAGTATATTGTGGAACAGCCGAAGAAAGAAGAGACACCATTCTCTTATTTTTGAACATAATGGGAAAGAGCTCATAGGTTTTCTATTGTTTTAATCACTGAGGATCATTTTAGCTGCAGTTTTTGAGTTTTTGGAGATGTTCTTTATCAAACTGAGGAAGTTTTCTTCTCTTCATATTTGCTAAGTGCTATCATGAATGAAAGTGAGATTTTGTCCAATGTTTTCTCTGCATCTATTAATATGTTTATGTGATTTTTCGGTTTTAGTTTGTTTACATGATCAACAATATGCATTGATTAACTCTACATAGCTGGGAAAATTCCACTTGGTGATAATTTTTCATACCCCAAAGTGTTCTCTGTCTGAAATTAACATATATGCCCAGCTTTATTTCAATTAGTGTTGTCATGGTGGTGTCTTTCTCTACCTCATTATTTTTAGCA
>PVKN010032386.1:0-12287 GCA_004027915.1 Capromys pilorides
CTCCTCCTCCTCCTCTCGCAGCAGCAGTCACCGCAGCACCGCAGCAGCCCAAAGGGGGGGACAGACTGGCGGCGGGCGGGCGCGTCCCGGAGCGGCCGCGGCGAGGCTGGGGAGACAGCGATCGAGGCGGCTATAGCCACAATTAATTTTCCGAGCTACAGGCGCACACTAGGGCTGTAAAAAAATTTTTGGTTTAACCTTTCCTACTGCTTGGCCAATCAGAGCCAGCGGCGTGCGGGAGCGTCTGTGTCGCCGTCCGCCAATCGGAGGCGCCGGGCCCACCCACCCCCGCCCCGCCCCGCCCCGCCCGCCGGCTGCCGCCCCCTCGGACGCTCGCCACCCCCTCCGCTCGCGGGTCTCGGTCCGGAGGAGCGGCGCAGGGATACGCCGGGAGCAGCCGCGCCGCAGCCTCGCTCCGCACCCCGCCACTCCCCGCGCCCCGGGCTGCGGTGCCCCGAACCCCTTCTCCCAGGGCCGATAGATAGCACACACTGCCAGCGTCCTTTTCACTGTACTGGGCCATTTGCGCCCAAGCATCAATATTTGTCCTTATTGATTAAAGTTTGTATCCAATTTTATTTTTAAAAGCGGGGGTGGTGGTGGAGATGGAGAGGGTGGCAGAGGGAAGCGTGGGAGTGCAAGGAGAGGATGCGAGCAGAGCGCAGGAAATGGAGGTGGCGGAGGCCAGGCACTACTTTTCAGGCCCTGCAGGCCTGGTTCTGAGCCCCAAGCGAAACTGCCCCGGGTCGTCCGCGCGGCTCTAGCTAGAGCCCTGCGCTCTGGTTGCGGGAGGCCCTCCCTGGGCCTCTCATGCCGAGGGGCGCCCTAACCTTGAGGGAGGCAGTAGGGAGCGCTTTGGACCCCTTTGGATGAGGAGGAGGTGGGTAGACTGCGCCGGGCCAAAGTGGGGTTACTTACTCAGTTCCTGCGGCCGGGGAGGCGGCGAGCTCCGCGGGCTGCGGCGCACCGGGGAAGCCGGCCCTGGGGCTCCAGGGTCTGCGGCGGCGGGCAGGGCCGGCTCAGTGGTGGGCGCCTCTGCTGGCCTTCCGAAATGCGAGGTGCCCAGAGAGAACACAGTACCAAACAATCTTGCAATAAACCAGGTAACACATGCTCTCTACGTGTGCCTCTTCCTTTCCTTTCTCTCTGGCTCCGAGACCTCCGCTCCGCGATGGCGTTGGTGTGGTGCTCCTCGCGGCTGCAGATTCTCCTCAGCTTCGAATCAGAGCTGGAAGCGAGTCGGCGCGAGCGATCGCCTTGGAAATATTTTCATTTTGCTTGTTGACATTGAAGGGAAAATAAGAGTGGGCGTCTATTTCTTTCCATTTTTTTAAAACCTGTCAATATTCACTCCCTCTCCACTCTTCCTATTTCTCAAATGCTTTATTTTGTAAGGACTGCAATCCTAAAATATCAGCACGCCCAAGTCAGCCCTTGCCCACTCTGCATGCTGCAAGCAGGCACGTAGGAACCTTGGTAGCGTGGATCTGGATCGCGCACTCCCAGCTTCTTGGGCTTTGGAGCTGGGAAGGTTCAGTAGAAGGTTGAAGTGAGTGGGCAGATTGTGATTCGGGGGCTTTAAAAGGATCCCGTGGCCAGGGGCAGGGCTAAGGCCTAGCATTTCCCAGGGATTGGAATTTAGTGCGGAGCACACTGATCAAAGGCTGTTTCATCCCACATGGGCAGGAAACACACTGCAGTTTACGGAGGAGGATGTAGCCCGAGAGAACTAGGAGGTGGAGAAGCATACATGCAAAGCACCTTTCCCCTCCTCTGTAAGGTAATCGGAAAATATAAGCATTTGTTTGGTTTGATAAGCTCTCGGTTAAAGGAGTTGACAGATTTGGTATCAAAGAAAACAGAGGAAGGAAAAGTGGTTTCTATGAGTGATAATAAATCGTAAGGTAAAAATGCAATAGAGGAATACTCAGAATAATAGGGGATTATTTCTCTCTCCCCACCCCCAACTGACAGAGAGAGAGAGAGAGAGAGAGAGAGAGAGAGAGAGAGAGAGGCGTCTATTAGGAATGCCTAAAGAACCTTTTAATATTGGACTGACCTCGAATGTACTTTCACTGTATGTATATACTGCCTGTGTATAAACATCTCCTTACTTTACAGCAAACTATATTTACATGTGGAAATTTCTAGCGTTTTACAAATCAGCATTGACTGGTGATGTGGCCACAATTGATTGATTTCTAAACTCAGGTTATCTCAGCGCTGGGTGAGACATGGGCTGTGCAAAAAGCTGGAGAGATCCGCGGGCTTTACTCCTCTGTCTGCTTCTCCTTCAGCTCGTGTCCCCTCCTCAGGCCTGTTCTTCCTACTTTTCCTCAACTCTCTTTCCTCCCTCCTCCCCTCCTTCCCCGTGCACTCCCCCCACCTCTTCCCTCCTCCCTCTGTTCTCTCCTCTCTCCATTCCTCCACCTACTCCTCATTTCTCCCCCACTGGCCCCCCTTCTCACCACCACTTATAATGGCACACAGGGCTCCCTCTGAGGTGGACTGCCCGGTACGTTTTCGTAGTCGGTCTAGCGTGAAATGATTCGGTGTAACCGGATTCTTGGGAAAGGACAGGTTACGTAAACATTTACTGATGTGGAGTAACTATACTATTTGTACTCTGATATGCAGGAAGGAAAGTGTTGATTAACACAGAAGAAAAAAAAGCGAAATTAGCTGATTGCATGCTCATAAGTGCAAGCTGTCATTGAACTGCTTTTAAAATAGACACAGCTGGGTGTTTGTGTTGAAAAATTTCTTGTGTTTTTGCTAATACTGAAATAAGCATGATTTTGTATACCAAACATTTTCAGATCATTAAAATTTGTAATCTGTGCTGGTTTTAAACACAAAGAAAAGAAACAGAATCATTTCGATGTAAAATTTGCTGATATTATATTAACTCAATCAGGTCTGTACAAATTGTGCATTGTGCCTCCTAAAATCTGTTTGATCAATTTAATACACAAAGTGCCAAACGTGGGTATTGTTTGTTAACATTGGACATTTTATTCAAATCTGTGCACAGCAGCAAACTCGAGGAGCATTTCTTGAATACAACACCAGCTCTGGCTGATGAATTCTTAATGTCTTCAGGTATTGCTTAGGTCAAAGCTGAGTGTGCATTGTTTAGTAATCTTGTATGAGACTTTAGCATGTAAAAATAAGTTTTTCTGTTTACTTTCAAGTAGCAAAAATTGAGCTTTGCTAATGAGGGCTGCAGTAATCTGATTTTATATGCCAGGAGCTCATACTGACTGGGAAACTGTTTTGCACGCAAACTAAAAATGTCTTATATTTCTTTGAGGATTGCATGAATGTAAGCCTCAAAAATTAGGATGTATTCTATTGGATGAAATAAAATTGTTTTATATGCTAATATTAAAATCTTTCTCTAACGTAAATATTATTTGCAATTTTTGGAGATAGGAGTTTTACTTTGATAATTTTAACTTCACTTTATTAGGATAGGGATATATATATATATATATATATATATATATATATATATTTCACTATTCAGCAGTCCATGGTTGCATCTGCAATGGCTTCTTTTTTAACTACTAGCTGAAATGAGGGGGAGAGAGTTCCTGGACAGAGCATTGTACAAGGTGAAAGTCCCTAGGTGGGGCTTTTTGTATATCCTGCTGACCAATTTGGGTGCAAATTGGATTTGAAGGCCTACTTCATCTGCCTCAAGCTTCATCGTCAGCCTATACAGCCTTGGTTTCAACCCCCTCGGTCTCTATGATTACCTTTAGAAGACTGAGGGCAACCAGTAGTCTCAGACCGGAAACAAATTATCCATCATTCAATTTTTTCTCTTACAATCAATTTAACCTTGATCTCTCACACATATCAGTGTGTGTGTGTGTGTGTGTGTGTGTGTATGTGTGTGTGTGTGTGTATATATATACACACACACATATATATATACACACAAATAAACTCAAGAAGTCAGAATATATATAATCTTCTGGGCTCTCTAATGGTAAATCGTATATGTCTGCAGGCTTTAATCAGCTCCTCACCCCTAGCAGACAGGCCTTGTAAAGAGTCAGACCTTCCAATGGAAAAAAAAAGTTTGGGAAAATGGCTATTCTTTCTCGATTAATAACAAAGGCTCCATCCATAGCATAACTTCATTTGAGTAGGGCACAGCACGCTCATTTCCCAATTTGGGGTCCTCCTTAGGCCTGTTTTCCTCTTTCATTGTGGGTCGCTTCTTTGCTTCATGTTACCCCAGGTTAAAGGGGATGGACCACATTTATCTCACATGGTCCTGCTCTGGCTCCCTGGATGGGGTGGCCTTGGAACCCACCAGCGCCAAACGCCACCTAAAGCTCTCTTCCATCCGAGGCGCAGGGAGATCCTGGCCCAGGGACGTTTGGGAGCAAGCGGACCCCATGCAGAGTTATCCAGGTATTTCCAGAGATTCTGTAACAAGCTAGGTCTGCCCTAGCTCGAGCCAAATGTCTGTAATCTCTTCCTAACAGCAGGTAATGGTGCTAACATTTAGTGATTAGAAGTTACTCTTTAGCGTGTTGTATCCTTGTTCTGTGGGTTTTGGTTACAGGTTATACGATTAGGTTTGCGAGAACAGTAGTGAACTAAACTTCCCAGTAAGAGGTCTTCACACCAGGGAAGTGTTACTTTCTGCAGCAGCCCTGCCTCTTCACTCATTAGGGAGCTGCAGGTTGTCGGCGGCTGCTCTCAGGGCGCGCGCATGCGCGCACCCTTAACGTGCTCGGGGGCGCGCACAAGAGTGAGGTGCCCGTGTGTACACACACACACACATACACAGACACACACACACACGACACTAAAACTAAATTAAGAAGCCGATGATTAAGACAAGCATCTACGAGGCCTGTCACTTCAGCATCCTTCCATCATAACATTGTGGCACAGGCAATTTTGCTTGAGAACCTCGAGAGAGAGAGGGAAAAAAAAAGAAAACTATGGGAGAGCCTCCTGTTTGAGAGAGGAAATATTTAACTTGTACAACCTGGGGAACCACTTTGGAAGTGAGAAAGTCCAAGGAGGTTGAAATAAGAGGAAGAGGAGAAGAAGAAAGAGGAAGATAGTCTTCAGTGACACCCTGGCATTCTCCAGGGCAAGTGTCTGTGACAATGCCAGGAATCCCAGGCTCTGTGAAGCCAAAGACACTTTCAGAGGAAGAATCCAGCCATCTTCAGCAAAATATACAAGGAAGCTTTATCTCAGCATAAACTGACAGAGTCGGGCTCAGAAAAATTACAGCAAAATGTTATCACCTGAGGACAGAGGGCCCTTTAGTCTCTCCGAACGTATTCTTAGTGGAATGTTGCGCTCATCCTGGTAAACAGAAAATACCCACTACCCTTCTCCTTGTTTCCTGTTATTTGCCAGTAGCTTAGAAACTTAGAGACGGACAATGTGTGGGAGTTGAATCCCTGATAATGTGAAGGCCTTTCCTACTTACAGATATATTCTGAGAGAGAGAGAGAGAGAGAGAGAAAGAGAGAGAGAGAGAGAGAGAGAGAGAGAGAAGCTCCTGTACTACCTTTGCAATTGTATCCTGAAATGCTAATTTCTATCTTTCCTAGGCTGACCAGGAGGAAAATGGTCAGAGTTTGTCCCTCAAGAGGAGAGGAGAAGCTCAAGAGAAAGGAGTCAGAGTAGCGTTCCTGAAGTAGAAGTGGAACCTAAGGTTCAGGTTCTAGTCACTGATGCCACCCCACCCCAAGATAAGGTGCTCATGATACCTTGGGATTTACATTATTGAGTCCCTGAGCCCAAAAAAAGAAAAAGAAAGAAAAAAGAATCATAAATATAAAACTGAAGCAAAAGGTACAGTCCTCAAAACACTGGGATCTTAAAAGCCAGTGCTCCAGCTAGCCCTCCCTCTCTGTTCGTAATCACTGGAGCATCCATGTAGCTTCCAGTAGGAGCCTGAATCATCCTGTGGGATGTGGTGTAGGACCCTTCAAAGAACATGAACATCAGATTCCATCTGTTTTGAAGCACCCTTCCAAATGGTCTCCAGATTCCAGTTTTGACAGGAAACATGGAAAAGTGTGACTCAGGCTGGTACTCACTGATACATGGCTGTAATACCAGCTACTCAGGAGGCTGAGGCCCGAGGGATTGCAAAGTGGAGGCCAGCCTGGGCAACGTAAGGAGACAGTCGTTTAAAAAAAATAAATAAATAAATAAAATAAAAAAAGCTAAAAAGATGTGACCCTCCAGTACCATCACCAACAACGTGGTCTCCACCCACCAAAGAAAAAGTGACTCAGTTGCAACTCTTGGGCCGTTAGCTCAGAACTAATCCCATCTCAGTAAGTGAAATGCACATAGAAAGCGCTGAAGAGCCTGAGGTCCGGATCTGAGATGGGTAAATCTGATCTCGGAAGTGATTACAGCCTCTGAGAGTCTGGAAGGATAAGGAGCAAAACTGCAAGGGGAGCGAGAGTGAGCAGGGCAGGAAGTCTCCCTCAAGTCCCCCTCAACCTGGGAAAAGTCTTAGGACAGAAAGGAAACTGTTTACTAACCAAACACTTGTGCTTCTTTTCTACAAGCCTGCAACAGCGAACCAGCGGGCCGGGTGTTACTCGGAGGGCGAGTCGCTCGCACCTGCCTCCCCACCGCTCAGGGGCGCCGCTTCCAGTCGCTCTTCCCCACCCCCACCTGACTCAGTGCCCCAGAATCGGTAACAGCATCGCTCCCCGAAGGACCCGTCTTGGCCCCCGCGCTGTGCCCACCTCTTCAGGGGCGAGAGCTGCTGAGGTGCCCCCCAAGCACGAACTGCGAGCCTCGCGGAAGAGCCAGGGCTCGAGTCGCGCTCTGTGCGTCCCGCTCTTCCCGCGCGCTCCCCAGCGCTCCTTTGTCGTCCCCGCCTGCCAAATGCAATCAAGCCAGAGAGGGGCTTTGCTTCTCGGTTTCTTCTCCAGATTCCCACTCGTCTCCTCCACCCCGCCCTCCCCCTCCCGAAAAGGCAAACTTTTGCAGTCTAGATGTCTCATTTTTTGCACATCAGACTGGAAGCATGCACATACAGATCAATGTTTTGGGGGCTTATAGGTCATCTGACACAGTGAACGCGAGGCAAAAGAAACCAATGAAATGTTTGAAGCTTCTCCAATATTGATACAGTGCAGAACTCAGAGCTAAGACACCAGGGTGTGCCGGGGAAGCTAATTCAGCATTCGATCACGTGTGCGGAGTATTGAACCCAGTGGTCCCGTTTCTTTCCTGCCCTTTGGAAGGAGGTGTGAGAGGGAAGAAGAGGAATCCAGGAGCCCAACTGAGCGAGGGGCAGCCCCGCTGGGCTTCAGGAGCGAGTTCTGGTTATCGTGTAACACACACACACACACACACACACACACAGAGTACACCTCTTTTTCAGATTACCAATAAAGATGTGGGGTTCATTTTTATTTATATAAAAAATCCTGGACAGATTCTGGTTCACTGGTTTTGTACCCTCCCTCTGGATTTGTCTCAGGGCACGCAGGAGAGAGAAAGCGACGTTGGAGGAGAGCGTTCAGTCGGCAAGTTTGGCTCCAGAGCGTGTGAACTATGAATCACTGCGGTGCCGAGGGTTTCTTTTTTCTCACCCTTTGCTTTTCTCCTGGAGCATGAACTGTTAGCTAAGATAGATGAGGCCACCGAAGAAATGGAAACGCGGGAAAAGCCCAGCTTGTTTCCCGAGAACAGCTTGCAAGGCTGGCGGGCGGCGGCCGCGCGATACGGGAGGCGTGGTGCTCACGGCTGGATCCGACCAGGTGCAGGACCGGTCCAGTGGGCGCCTCCGCTCCGCCGGCCTGCCCGCACGCTCCTGTGGCTGCCCCGCTGCCCACCCTGAGCCCTGGCAGAAACACCTCCAAAAGCGAGAAATGGTCCCTTCACTGAGCTAAGCGTGTGCACGACCGACCGATCGCTGGGAACACAGCCCTGGGCCCGAAGCTTTCCCTTGAGGACGTTCTGAGTCTCCAGCACAAAATAATCGGTGGGTGGGAAACACTGGGTTTTAAGGAGGTCTGAAATTACACATGAAACATTATTTTCCTAACTAATTAAAAGTAATTCTCTTCCCCTATTTATATGCATAGACACGGTATTTATCTCACGCCCCTCTTTGCTTGAAAAACTGCTCAGAGCATCTTTAGGGCGTACTGCTCATTCTTTGTCCCCTCAAATGCTTACAGCTGACGGTGCGGTTGGTGGAGATCAATTAGCACTGGATTTTGCCCCAGGATTGCTCCCCAGGGCGAAAGAAGCCAGCTCCTCTCCAGCGACTTTTTTCACTCTGTGTGTTTCCACGCCAGGGTCGCTGAAGTAGTTCAAAATCCCCAGCCTTGATTTCACTTGATTTTGTTGTTGTGTTGTTATTGATAAATATTGGGTCATACACACACCACTTGTCGGAGCCTTTGGCTCCATCTCGCAGCTGCAGCTCCTAGCGGGACGTTGAAGTCTGGTCCTAGAAACTGGAAGGATTTGCTGGGAAAGAACTACACAGCCTCTGCTCTTTCAGCTTTGGAGATGGTCCCTTAAGGTTACAGTCCTGCCTGTTTGCTGTCACGTTTATTTCTTAAATTGCTCCAGTGTGTAAACCTTGGGTAGATGTGTGTCTTTCTCGCTTTTAAAAAAAGACTTTAAATGATCTTTGAAAGAGGGGGGCTAATGATGCCAGTTCTGTAGGTTTGTCTGAAACCAAAAGAACACACAGGCAGACAGATAATTGTTGTAATTGCAAGGGTGTGGGGGGTGAGGTGGTAGATAGGTGCTTTGGGGGTTCTGTAATTGGAGTAATATATACAGTTTATCTTCAGGCTGCGCTGTATATATTCTCTCCCTTGATACATGTTGCATATGAACTGAACCCACGATCTGCTTGTCTTGGCATGTTTGAAACCCCAGACACCTAACAGTATCATTACAGGAAAGAGACAAAGCCCCAAAGACTTCAGGCAGGAGGTGTCTTGGGAGCCATCAGGGAGTTTATGTCAGGCGTTGAACTTTTCGGGTCAGAGTCTACGCGTCAGACTCGGGGCTGAGCGGGGTTCAGGTCCTTCCCGGACTGAAGAGGGGGTGTGTGTGTATGGGGGAAACAGCTGATTTTCGACATTTCAAAAGGACTCTTTCTATTTATCACTGTTACCGAAGTGTACGTTACTGGAAAAACAACAAAACAAGCATAGAGCTGCAATTTTCAAGAAAATAGGATCCCCAAATATAAAAATAAAAAAGTAGCAGATAAGATGTATAATTCAATCAAATTACACAAAATTGCCTGAAAATCCAGAACAGTAGCAATCCATTATGCTTCTGTTTTATTAGTGACAAGCACAATTACTCTAAAATAAAGAACACTGGTGAATATATAATTGGCTGTAATCATGTTAGTGTTTGAATAAAAATGACGGGAACATTTAACACTTTGACAACAAAATGTTCAGAAATAACTTATTTATTCAAACAGTTTTTATTTTCCACCAAGTGAAGGAGAAACACAGTTTGCTTAGGAAAATCAATGACTTTTCCCTTCAATAAATAAATATCCAAAAAGGGAAAAAACAGCCCCACACCTCTATATTATTATTATTATTTTTAACGAGCAAGAAGCTAAATCCTGGGCTTGGAGACAGCACTTGTCCCAGCGGCTCGGCGGCACCGAAGTCTGCCCCCTAGAGGAAGAGCTCGGAAGCGCATGCCAGCGCCATCCCCTCTTCCCGCGGTGACCTCGGGAAGCAAAGTTAATATTCCTTTGCAAATTGCTCTCCAAACTGACTCCCCCACCCCACCCTCTCACATCCCCTTCCGCCCTACAACAGCGTCATAATATTTTCTTAGTAATTGCTGTGCGCAGCTGACAAAAGCGCCGAAGCCCCGGTAGCGCGCCGCTCTCCCTGGCGAGCGCCAGGGCGCGTGGGGGAAGCCGGGCAGGGATTCGCGGGTGCGCGGTCAATCCGCTGGCATCCACGGCTCCCGAGAGCACCCCGAAGTCGGGTCTCTCCCGGGGCGGCGGGTGACCAGGGTGCGGCATCCCAGGGCTATCTTTTGCGGGTTTCCTGATAGAAAAGTGTGGGCACGGCTCTCGGCCGGTTGGTACCACGGGGGCTGCCCCAGCCCCGGGTCGCCGCGGGAGCAGCCGGGGGTCCTGGCTTTCTCCACGGAGATCTAGGAGCCCAGTGGATCCTTCAGTTGTCCCAGACGCGGGTGCTTGACATAGGGAGTTCAAGGCACTAAAGAGAAGGCCCTGGCTGGTCGAGTTCCCCGGTAGCCCGGGGAGATCCCCCCGGAAGAAACCCCCGATTTTGCAATGAATCTTGGAGTTGTAAGAAAGTTCTGCGAGCGCGGGGGAGGGGAGGGCGGCCGAGTTCCTGGACTCCTGGACTCGGCACCTGCTCGCGTGTTAGCCCGAGGGACCCCTGCGGCTCTCCAGCCGGAGGAAAGCCAGGCTCCAGCGCTGGAGAGGGTGAACAAGGGTGAACGTGGCAGTGCCAAGAGGCTGCAAAACTGTGCCGCCCGCGAGGCGCTGAGCCCTGGCTCTGCAGCCCGCTTCCCCGGCGCCTCCTCCCAGCTCTCCGACTGACCCCCGTGCTCGTCCGGAATTTCGTTTCATTTGGTTGTGAGGCTGAAGAACATGCTTCAAGTTGAAGTTACCTTAGAAACGCTAGGAAAGAGCAAGTGACTTGAAATCGCTGTGGAAAAGGAAGTGTGTTAAAAAAAAAAAATCCGGACTCAAATTGGCCTTTTTGTTTCTTCTGCACCCCTTGCTCTGTTTCGACCTTTTCCTCCTCTCTCCCTCCTTCTCTCCTGCTTTCCTTCCTCCGTTTTCTCTGATTTTTCACTTCTTCTCTTCCCTTTTTTCTTTCTCCCCCTCCCCCATCTTCCTAAGCGGAAAAGAAAATAAATATTGGGGAACATACAATGAAGCGCTGCAACTGGCCATTTGTACTGAGAGTTTCTTGGAAACTCTGCTGACCGCCCTCAATCTTCGTTCGCACTGGCGCGTGAATGATACTTCTGGGAGGCGATTCTCTCTCCTTGCCCTCCCAAAGAGGATCTCTGTATCAGGGCTTAGAGGTTATTTTGTTACTGTAGAAATTATTCTAAAGGTAGTGAAAGTGAATGTATATTGTATAAACGACAAACTTCTTAAACGGACGTCTCCGGACCTGCGAGGCATGGCCCACTCTTACTCGACTGCCCTTGCCAAGCACATAAATCTACAAAAATGTTTTGTTTTGTGTTTTGCAAAACCAGCGCTTCCCTCTGCAGCCCCAGGTCCGTCATGCCTCTCCTGTACTGTATTAGCGGGCAATGTTAGCCTTCCCCTACGTGTTTAGGCTGCTAATGCGGGCCACTTCAACGCAACAAAAATGCTCATCCGCGGAGACTTTCTCAAGGCCGCGCGCGACGTTGGCTCCTTTTTCTTTCTTTTAAAAGCTTTTCAGGGCAAGTCCATTCCTCCCCCACCCCTTCTTCTTTTCTTGAGAAAGGGACTGGAAAAGAGGTCCAACAACTTGGAGCTGCTGTGTGAAGCTCCCTGCTCTTTCCCCTGCCCGCCACTCCTCAGAGAAGAGGGGCAAATTTTTGGCTTTCCCTTGAAAGCAGAAAACTCTGAAGCACCAAGCTGGCACTTGGTTGCCTTCCTCAGAGAACTCGCCTTCTTCTTTCTGTCAGTCGTGTGTTCTTTCCTCCTTACCCTCATCCGTTATGGCGCTTCAGGATTCTCTCATGGCCACCCTGTGATGTTCTCAGACTCAACCTTCTCAGGAGAACCCGTGGGGGTTTCCTTTCTGTTGACAGGGAAACTGAGTAGGGGACACCTTCTACGCTGGAGTGTTTGTGTGTGTTGTGTACATTTCTCCAGCTTCGAAGACGTGATAGTGGAGACTTGGCCATTGCCCCATTGGAGGGACCTTCTGGAGGCAGGATCCACTGGAACTTAGATGGCGGCCTTTGTCAGGCCTTTTACTCTGGCGAGTAAATCTACCCCAAAAGTAATGTGTCCTCATGATTTCTGTGTGTCCTTTCTCCAGGGGGAAGGCCTTGGGGAAAAGGCAAAGCGAAAGCAACTTCATATGTAGTAACTATTTTCCGATGGACGTTAGTTTAAAAGATAATGGTATTGTGCATTATTCGCAGCTAGAAGACTTTTACTTGTTAAACGCAGGTGTCAAATAGGAATGGGTTTAGCATCTTCTCTGTGAACCTTATGAAGTACCTTTACCATTTCAGAGCTTTATTTGAAAAAAAAAGTGACCTGCAATCCATATATGAAGTGT
>PVKN010032387.1:0-12279 GCA_004027915.1 Capromys pilorides
TTGGAATTTCAGTGTTGCTTTAATTTGCATTTCTCAAATGACCATTATATTGAATATGCTTTCATATATTTATTTTCCATTTTTCTGGCTGTTATCATTTTTATTGGTACATGTTTGCCATACATAATGATCACATTTATTATGGTTAATTTATAACTATATATAATACATTTTATTTTTTCGTTTTTGTTTCCATTCTCCTCTCCATCCAAACCTTCTTCCCCTCCCATTTACAAAAGCTTTGTTTCAATTCTTTCTTCATTTCTCTATTTATTTATTCATTTATTTATTTATTTCCATAGTAGTTTTTTATTCTAAACCAAGATGCTCATAGGATACATACTTAAAAGGTGAATGATAAATATACTTTCCCCACCTAGCACAACACTTAAATTTCTTCCAAATATTTGCTTTCTTTTTTTAAAAAAAATTAATGTTTTATTTTAAAGATTAAAATCTAAAACAAAAGTAAAAACAAATAGCAAAAACAAAGACAGAAACAGAGTAACACACAAATGATACCTCATTTGTATTTCTTTACCTGAGAAGTATATATTCACCTCAGGTGCCCATTTTTTAATTTGGTCTTTGAATTTTGGGGTCTGACTTTCTTTTAATTCCTTATATTTCTAGATGGAAATCCTTTGTCTGAGCAACAGTTAGCTAGAATTTTTCCCAGTTTGATGTTTTCCTTTCATTCTGTTGGTGATTTCTTTTCATGTGATTCCACAGAGAACTAGCAAGGAGTTCAGGCCCAGCAAGAAGAGAATGTATGATTTCATTTGTGTGTGTCCAATTAGTTCTCATGGAGAGGCAAAACTTTGATTTTTAGTATAGCATAGGAATTAAAACACGGAATTGGATGCTGGTAGCCAGCATGTAATTTTTATCTCAGAACTTTCAGATGTGTTCTTTATCTTTGCAAACCTCAGTTCTCACATCTATAAAATAGGGGTAGGCTAGTGCTCCTTCTCTCAGCAGTAGTGGGAGGAACAAACAAGGCCGTGCATGTAAGATGCTTATCCATGTAGTAAGGGAAGAGCCATGCTCAAGCCTGGCCTCTGAGGGAGGACATGCAAGGCCGCCCTGAGCCAGGCACACTGGCTGTCTTGGGAGTGTCTTCCCAAGGATGAGTTCAGGCGGTGGGCAAGTGTTAGTGCAGACCACGGGATGCTCATTATGAGCAATCACCACACTCTCTCTCCTACTCGCAGGGCTATTTTGCCACAACTGGGATGACCCTCCCCAAGCAACTTTCCCCCTTGCTCTCCAGCCTGTCTCCTCTCTCTACCTTGTGTTAGCACCTGCCTGATCTTCACCAGTGCCAGTGTTGAATGCATGCAAGGTCAAAAACTGGCTTCCCAAGTGATAGGAATTTTACCACCTAAATATTTGTATGTCTTCCTCAAACTGTTATGTGGATGGCCATTACATAGCCAGTGCCTAACATTTTCTTGCCTGGTGCTGTGACTTGTCAGAAGAGGAAAATGTATGTGTGTTGGCCAGCTGCCATTACTATAACAAATACCTGAAGAAATCAACCTACAGAGAGCACACATTTATTTTGGCTCATGGTTTCTGAAGTTCTAAGCCACAATTGGTTGGCCCCATTGCTTCATTCTTGTTGAAAGGCAATATGTTGTGGTAGAAATGTGCAACAGAGCAAAATCTCATAATAAAACAAAGAAAACAGGGTTCTGGCATTACCTTTGGAGGTACCTTTCCCACGACCTGAAGGCTTTCCATCAATCCCACTCTGAAAGGTCCTATGGACCTCCTAATAGAGCCAAGCTGGGGTGCAAGTCTTTGGCACATGGGCCTTCTGAGGATATTCCAGAGGCAGTATTAGTAGTGCAGAAGCAAAGGGGTGACCGCAGGATAGAAGGGGGTACCGCTCGGGTTCTGCTCGGAGACTGCTGTACTCCACTGGGGAGCCTGGGGCTCCTGACTGTCTCATTCATTAGTTTGGAAGGAATGCAGGGAGGAAAGAAGTTATGGATGGCTTTGGGGTTGCCCTAATATTGTGTATGTTTGTGTATGATTGTATATTGTGTATGATTGTGACATCTGTATGCCCTAATATAACTACCATGGCTCTCTGAAACCTCCCCAGACTACCGTCAGTGCCATTGCCACCCCTGTCTCAGGAAAGCTAAGACATCTGCACTGTGTAGCCCATTGCTATGCTTTTAACAGTAACATTCGTAGTACCACTCATGTGCCTAGAACTTCATAACTCATGAAGTACTTTGTATTATGACTGCCTACTTGACCCTACAACCATCCAATGAATGATGCATTTGTTTTTCTGGTAGTCTATGGAGAAAATGGACTCAAACTCACACAGCAAGAGAGGGCTAGAAGTATAGTCCTATATAGTCCATGTGTTGGAACATGTGAGAACCAGAACAGGACTTCACAGTCTATCTGGCCCCTGATTGGCTGTGACATCCTGATGTCAGTCTGTTTTGTGCAGCACAGTGAGGCTGGGTAGTTTATCAGGAACACAAATTGATTTCCTTCTATCTCCAGGAGCTGAGAGCTGGGAAGTTCAAGGTCAAAAAGCTCTCTCTGCTGCATGCCTTGTTACTGCCTCATTCCAATGTGGAAGACAGAAAGGCAAGACAGAGAAGGGGACAAATGTGCTTTTACAAGGAACACACTCCTATGACAATAAAGCCACTCTCACAGCATTGGTACCAAGCCCTCAGGAGTCCAGCTAGCGATACCAGTCTTCATCCTTCAAATAAGTGACCAGAGGTGAAAATGCAACATGGGATAAAAGAAAATAAAGTGAAGTTAGAAAGCACAACACTGCTTCCTCTGGGTGACCACAAGAGACAGCGATCCTGGGGTGTCAGTGGCTTACTCAGCTCAGTTGCAAGGCCCTGAGCTAGATAACACAGGAAATTTGGTCTGAGAATACCTAGGCAGGGGTCTTTCCGAGATGCTCTTCATAGGGCCAATGCCCAGAACCATGTCGACATCAGTCTTGTTTGGGAAGAATTATGTAACTGTTTGTTTAGATTTATAGCTAGGACCTTAGAATAAATGTAAGAGCTAAACCCTCTTTATGTCAGTCACTATGGTTCTACAGAAGGTGTATTGGGCTTTAGTTTTTTATTTTTATAGAAGTCATCACTCTGTATGTATGTGTGTGTGTGTGTGTGTGTGTGTGTGTGTGTGTGTGTGTATTTGTATGTATATACATATATATATATATTATTTTCATATTAAAATATTTATGTTTGTATATAATCTTTTTTTGTGAGCCTGGGGTTTGAATTCTTGGTCTTGCACTTGCCAGGCAGACGTTTGTGCCATGGAGCTATCTCCCAGCCCTTATGTTTGTATATAATCTATGAAATATATTTAGATATTTATTAAGCATCTTCTATGCATGTAGCCTGCTATAATTCACTAGGTGCCATGAAGGGACTTGTCTTCATAAAGCTTAGGGTTCAATGCCAGGTAAAGCCCAGCAAGTGACAGAGAACAGGGCATTACAAATGTCAGAGAAAGTTGAAGGTGAGGGGCTTGCATTTGCTGTGAGCTCTGGTGACCTCACATAAGCCACAGGTTGGCAGTGATCAGAGCAAGGAAGGGATACTCGGTAAGATGAAGTCCACCAGCCCCAGTGTCCCCTCCAGAGATGACCATAGGGCCAGGGCTGCAGTGGGGCTGATCCTTCATGGATATAGGCCACCCCGAGTTGTCTGAGTGACAGAAGTTACAATGCTAGAAGTGACACCCTTGTTTGATTTTCAAACACTAGTCTCCTCTACCTCTGAACACAAATGAACCTGCTATTTAGCACCTAACAAGGTGGAGGCCAGCTATCAGCAAGGCAGGCAGTTGGGACAGGCATGTGGCAGGAAAGCTCTGCTTTCTGTCCCTTCTGATGACCATGGGGGACCTGGGCGAGGCTGGTCTGAGGCACAGAGAATGGAGGCCACAGCTCACATAAAGGCTGTCTCAACCTTCTGCCTACTCCAATCTCTGCACCATGCAGCATCCTGTCTCAACTCTTCCTCCGGCCTTGATCATAGGTGCTGTGTAATTCCCCCATCTATGTCCCTAAGTGGGAGAGAGTAACATGTGCGAGTGGCATCTGCTAGCACTACCACCGTTCTTAGTATTTCAGTACACTCCCGCTGAAATGGAAACTAAGGGATATGCCTTTTGCATAAACCGCCTCTTTTGGGTTCTTATAAGTAAATATTATGCTAATTTTCCCAGCTTTATTGAAGAGCCAATGAAGGACAGACTATGTTTCATGGAAGGAAATAGCAGAACTGCATTTGAACTCTGATCTGACTCTGAAGCAGATGTTCTAAGCCTTGGGGACCACCATCTCCTTTTGCTATACTGTCTTTACTGTTTCCAGGGACACCAAGGAATACCTGGTGTTTCTTGCTAGTAGTAACAGCAGAAGCAGCAAGAGCAATGATATTCAAAATAGCAATAGCAGCCGCAGCAGCAGCAGCATTCATGGCAGCAGTGGCATTGATGGAAGTGGAATGAGCCGGAAGTGCTGCAGTGGCCACGTCCGAGCCTTGCCCTGGTGCTGCACTCCGGTTTATGCGAGTCTTCTAACTTCAGGACACTACTAAGAAGGGCCGAGCTTCTCCCTCTTGTTTCTGCTGTTCTGAGGCTTATGACAGAGCCTAAGTCTTTGTCTGACAGCATACAACTAACAAAGTATTTTCCCGGGTCTCTGTATTCCATCTTGGCCCTTTCCTCTCCTGACTCTGTCTCTTTTTGAGATTTGCATCTGAAGAATGTCTTTATTTCCTAGATCACAAAGTAGACAATCAGGCAAGAAAAACGTGTCCACATTGAGTCAGCCAGGCCCCTGCAGGAACTTCAGTTTTACTGTTAGTTCATTTGATGACAAAGGATTTAACCTCTCTGGGCCTTAGTTTCTGCTGACAGAATGAAAGTAGTGATGTTTAGTGAGGCTTTGCAAGCATTCAAGGACTAGGCCAGGTACAGGGCTGATCCCATAAACCTTTCAGTTCAGGCCAAGAGGCTGTAGGCAAAACCAATCCCCATTCCAGCAGATTCTCCAACAGGCCAGTACATCTCTGGTCACCATACACCAGCTCTTAGGCTACAGGAGCCCTGCAGTGAGGCTCATTTGTCCCAGGGCTGATCATCTTAAAGCTAGGATCCTCCTTCGTTGCACTGTGCTCATCCTCCCAAGGGGCCCATGCAAAACAAACGAAATACTTCTTTTAACTGGTGATCCTGCCCCTGGGTGCCCAGTGGTCTGTGCTCTCCTGGAGTGGAATTCCCCAACATGCCACATTTGCTCATCATTTACGTCATCATTTCCAGAAGTGCATGCAATGTTCCAGTCACTTCTTTCCTCCTGTGTTCTGGGCACTGTCTTTGCCTCTAACACTCTTCCCACAGACCGCACCAACCTAGAGGGCATTGCTCTGGTCCCTGGTTTCATCTGCAACTTCTTACTATTTTGATTGAGCCATGCCCTGCCTTAGACATCTCCTTTCTCCTGTTCTTTCTGATGCTATTTCATTTGTTAGGCAACCACAGATGATCCAGGTCCGTGGAGCCTAACGCATTCTCTGCAGCTAGAAGGTGGTCCAGCTTAATGTTTGGATGCCCATAGCAGAGCTCCTCACTGAGCAAAGAGGGTGACTGACAAGATCATGAAGCCTTCCTGGAGGAGATGCTGTCCTGTGAGTTGGAAGCCTGGAGAGGGCTTTAGCAAATGTAAGCAGAGGCCTGAGCAGTAGGAAGGCTGTGTGAAAAACAAAGGGTATAGAAGAAACACTCCCTGCATGGAGCCTTGGTGTGTGTGTGTGTGTGTGTGTGTGTGTGTGTGTGTGTGTACCAAAGTTTTACTGCAATGGGCCATGGCAAAACTATGAGGGATTCTGTGTAAAACTTAATGTAGCCTAACATGAAACCTGTACCACACGTCAAGGACAGATGAACATCTGCATGGCATTTCCCCTGGCCAAACCTGCACCCATGAGTTCCACACCTAGGCTGCAGCTATCACCAACTCCAAGCGGGCTCTGTGTTATTCTTAGCACAGGACAGCAGAAGCACCAACTAACTTGTCACCCTGTCATGGACGATACTGATGCACCAGAAAAGAACAAGCCCCGAGAGCTCCAAGGAAAAACAATAGGCCCAGCTTGCATCACTCGCCCCAAGCAAAGCCCACAGCTGTTGTAAACTACAAAACAAATGTGAGACTTCACTAAAAGAGTGAGTCCCTCAAAGTAGGCTGAAATTGGAAAAGAAGCCAGTGTAGCATCCACCATACGGCCAGGCAGTACCTAATCGGCTCCATTTGGGGGAGGGTTCGTGCAATGCTAAACCATAGAACAACTACAGAAGAGCTCCACTTCAGATGGCACTCCCAACAGTGACCAGGTAAAAGACAGTGCTGGGAGACAGCCTCAGAGGAGGACAGGTACGCACAGACTCTTTTCTAAGGAGTTTGCAATCAGGCCCAGAAGGACGTGTCCTGACTTCTCTGGTGAGAAAACACAGCCAAGGAGGCATTTAGAGGGAACTCTGTCTGAAAGGCTGACCCTGAGTCCAGCAGTCTGCATGCATGCCCAGTCTGCCACCCCCATTCAGCAGAGACCAGGGCTCTGGCTGCTTTGCCCACCTACAAAGGTCAGCGTGGGCAGCTGCCATAGTCTGAAGTAGACAGACTATGAAGGGGGAAGCACCTCACAAACCATAGGCCATAAAGCCAGGTAGAGAAGGTTGTGACTTGCTGGGGTCAAGGTCTGCAGATCCTAGAAAGAAACTACTTATTAAGAAAGATGAGACTTGGTTTTTTGTTTATTTGTTTGTTTATTTTGTTTTGGGTAGGGAGAGGTCAAGTTTTTCTTTTTTTCTTATTTTCCAGAATCAATTTTACTTGTCTGTCTGTCTGTCTGTCTGTCTGTCTGTCTGTCTGTCTATCTATCTATCTATCTATCTATCTATCTATCTATCTATTTATTATGCATTTAGGACAGGAGATACAGGGTCTGTAGGGTCTCACTACATACATTGGACTTGTAGTGATTCTCCTGTTTACAGCCTCTCAAAGTGCTGGGATTACAGGCATGTGCCACTGTGCCCAGTCTTAGTCCCTGTCTCAGTTTTCCCTGGAGGTGGGGCCAGCAAGGCCCGCCAGGAACTGAGCCTCAGCTGCTGCACTCTGCCTAGCTAGGCACTTTAGTCTGCCAAGTTATCGGGCCAGCCCAGAATCAGTATTTTGGATTTGAGGAGTTATTCCCCTTTTACTCATTTTTTTCCCTTTGCTTGTTATTTTTATTTTTTCCTTTATTTCCCTCTGTATTTGCTCCTTTTTGTTGTTGTTTAGTCTTTTCTGATACTTTTATCTTATTCTTTTTTTTAAACCTTTTTTTGTGGTACCAGGGATTAAACTCAGGACCTTGCACTTGCCAGGCAAGCACTTATTCTACTGAGCAATCTCCCCAGCCTACCATTTATTCTTTAATTGAACTCTATATCTCATTTTTCTCTTCTCCTCATTTTCCAGAAAGCACCCAAGTTCTACTTCTCTCCCTCTGTGTTCCACACCCTTCTATCCTTAGTAGTATGACCAAAATGTTTGTGAATCATTGGATAGTTAACCCTATGCTATTACTCCTGAGTACTATTTTATTGAAAGTGAAGACACAGTTACCACATTTAGATATTTGTGTATGTCAGGATTTGTGTTATCTTAATAGTTTATACTATATTAATTGATCTCTTTTATGTGTTTAAATGTGGTACATGTCTGGTTCTTAGGGCATATGATATATAGTTTATCTTTGATGCTTTTATCGTTTCATTGTTGCTAAGATGACATTATTATTGTAAAATATTGTGCAATAATTGGTTTTCTCTATATGCCAATATCTGGATTGCTTTTGTGCCATTAATGCTGCAGCCCATTCTGGACTAAATACACTGCAATCTCCCTTCCCAAATAAAGGGAAGTAGTTGGATCTTGGAATAGAATTTCTATTCATGTCCAGAGTATACCACTGAGAAGCAGACACTAGCTAAAGAGGTCTCTATCCTAGCAACAATGTTTTCTACCACAATCAGACAGGAAACTCAAGCACGCAAACAAAAGAATAGAAAGACAGAAAAAGAAGGCAACAAAATGCTTCCAAGAGCTTGCCCAGAGTTGGTCCACAGAGCACCAAGAGGAAGCAAATAAAAAGCTGCACAGTGGAATTATTCAAAACAATGACCGAAGAGATTTATTTTAAACCAGATCAATAAGGTTCTCAGTGAGCTCAAAGTAGATGTAACTGCAAATAAAGGAACAAATAAAAATAATGGACCCCCCAAAATAGAACAAACAGTTAATTTATGGAGGACACTAAGAAAAAGCTAGCTGAATGCAATAAAATGATATGACAATGAATGACCAGTTTACAAACAGTTGAAGTATAGGAAGGGGCACAAAGTGAAATTTAGGAGAATAAAAGTACTATTGAAAACATGGGGTGCAAGAAACCAATGTGTAGACAGAAGGTACCCCTGGTGTTAGAGATGGTTATTCAGACACACCTTAAAGACACAAGAGACCACAAGGGATGGATCTAAGAGATACTAAGTTATGCAGAGAAGGTCAGTTGAAGATTAATTACAATTTATAGAAAAGACAAAAAAGCATAAAACTTTCCAAATATTGGGGAAATTTAACATGCAGTTTGTTGATGTTTATAGAACTCCAAGTAGGTGGTTGGGGAGACAGCTCAGGGACATAAGTGCTTGCCTGGCAAGCGCAGGGTCCTGAGTTTGGTCCCTCGCCTGAGGACTGGACGTGCTGGTGTATGCCTGTATTCCCAGCACTGGAGAGGTTGAGGCAAGTGGACTGGTGTGACTTCAAGGTTGGCCTTAGGGCCCATAAGTGAGCACAAAGCTGGAAACTGTATAGCGAGATCCTATCTCAGTAACAGACAAAATAAAATAAATAAAAGAACTTCAAGTAACTGCAGTCAGGAAAAGAACCTCTCTACAGCACATAATCAAAATTCCAGATGTCTAAAACAAGGACCAAATCTTAAAAGCTACTGGAGAAAAATAGCTTATCACTTACAAAGTTAAGTGCATTGGAATTATAGCAGGAACTTAGAATGAGTTGCTCCTACCTCTAAGAGAAAGAAAGAGAGACAGAGAGAGAGAGAGAGAGAGAGAGAGAGGGGAAAAGAAATAATGAAAAAGTTTTAATACAGTGTGATACAGTCTTCGTATCCCTTTCAAAATTGATGGAGAATGAGGTATTCCATGGCTAAAGGCATCTTAAGAAATTCATGGCCACCAACTCTAATACAGTCTCAAGAAAGAGTCCACTAAGCCAACAATGCCAAAGGGTTAAGCAGAATGAATACAAAAGTTGGAGTGAGCAGTTGAGAAGAAGGAAAGTAAAGGAATGGGGCAGTGGGAAAATAATGCAATTACAAGAAAAAAAAGTCAGTATTTTAATTAATAACTCTCACTGTGTAAGGTCTTATTTTCCCAATCAAAGAAGACAAAATGGATTGAAAAACAAATTCGAATGGAGAACTTTATAAAGAAACACAAGCCAAATTTTATAAGCTAAAAATAAAAGAATGGGAAAAGAAAAGTCCATACAAGATGAACCTCAAAATGAGCATGAGTAGTTATCCTGTTATCAGGCAAAATGGCCTTCTATTAGGGTTTGTTGCTAGTTGTCCCCCAAAGCCTCATGTAAATCATGGGGCTCATGACTTAAAAGCCCGGGACTCCAGAGGCGGGGCCAAAGGGCCAGGGCAGGCCTTGAGGGGCGTGGCCAAGAGAGGCGGGAACTGTTAAGCTGACAGCTGGCGCTGTCAGGCTCCCCCCAGCGCCCCAGGCGGCAGTCTTCTGCAGGTACAGAGCAGATCATCCTGGATGGCGGCAGAGTCTCCGCGTCTTGCTATGTAATTCAGGCTGCTTTAAATTATGAAACCTTCAGTAACTGTGATCTAAATAAACCTTTCCTCCCCTAAGCTTGCATGTCCGGTATTTGATCCAGCAACCAGAGAAAAGTAACTAAGACACCTTCAAACTAAAACTGATCAGAAGAGGCAAAGACCATGGCTACCTACATGTGAAGGGGACAAATCAGCAAGAGCTAACAATACCTTCATTCACACAGCTGCTTAAAAGACTACTAGACAACACATTAGAATACACACCAAAATTCTAGCAGGGAACCTCGATATCCCACTGTCCCATAGACAAATGAACTAGACAAAAAATAAAAACAAAGAAATAAGAGTTAAAGCACATGCTCAAACAAATGGACCTGATAAACATCTGTAGAGTGCCTCTCCCACAACAGCATATACATTCTCCTCTGCAGTACATAGAACTTTCTCCAGAACAGACCACATACGAGCCAGTAACATATGCTAAAGTAAATATAACTGAAATTATCTTATATATATTGTCAAGCTATACTGCATGTAAGGAAACTAGAAATCAACAGGGAAAGTAACCACAGAATTTATGCAAATATATGGAAATTAAGCTATGCAATCTTGAATAATCATTGTGTCAGAGAAGAAATCAAGGAATAATTTGCATATTTCATAGAATCAAATATAATACCAGTACAATGAGGGCAATGCTGAGGCATTTTTACAGTGGTGAATGATCATATCAGAAAGTGTTTCAAATAAACAACCTAATGATGTACCTCAAGTTCTCAGAAAAATAAGAACAGTCCAAATCCAAAGCCAGTACAAACGAAGAATTTATAAAGTTTAGAGCAGAGCTTAATGAAATGCAGACTTAAGAACATACAAAGAATCAGTGAATTGAAGAGCTATTTTCTTTAAAGAATAAATGAAATAGACAAATCCTTAGCCAGCCTTAATAAAAAAGCTGAAGGAAAGAGCAGAATCAATGTAGTTATGGAAAAGGTGAAAACACAAGGGTCACTGCTGAAATTCCCAAGATCTTAGCAACTATTTCAAAGTATCTTCTCTAACAACCTAGATAAGGAAGGCAAAATGGAGATTGCTTCACACATATTAACTATCAAAGTTGAACTAAAACAGAAAATCTCTGAATAATCTAATAATAAGCAATGAAATTAAAGCTATTATTAATTTAGAAACCTACCAACTCAGAAAATCCCAGTGGACTCACTGCCGAATTGTGCAAGCACAGCAGGAAGCTCTGGTGCCAGTGCTCCTCATACTCTAGTGAGATGGAGAAGGAAGGAATCCTCCCAAAGTCATTTCTTGCACTAACCTAACTCCCAAACCAGATGAGGATCTAAAGAGAACTGTAGGCCAGTGTCTTCAATGAACACTGACACAAAGATCTTTAAGAAGGTACTGGAAACAGAATGAAAGAAATTATCTAAAACACCATACATCATGACCAAGTAGACCTCACCCTGGAGATTCAAGGGTGGTTCAACATATACAAATCAATAAATGTAATACATCACATAAACAGAAGCAAACACAAAACATAACACAATCATTTTACTAGGCTCAGAAAAAAACCTTTGACAAAGCCAAACATTCATTTATGGTAAGAGACAAGTAAAATCATTACAGAAGGATCTCATTTCTATCTAAAAAAAGACATTTATGATTAGCCTGCTGCCAATTTTATATTAAATATATAAAACTACCAGCTTTTCCTATTATATCAGAACAAGATAAAGATATTAAGTGTCACTACACCTGTTCAACTTAGTACACAGACATTGGCTGGGGCAGTCAGACAAAAGGAAAGAAAGAAGTCAAGTTATCATTATTTGCAGATGACATGGTCGTCTAGATGGAAGAATTCAAGTTTCTACCAAAAATTTCCTAGAATTAATAACTTAACAATATATTAGGATGCAAAACAAAAGCACAAAAGTCAATAGCATTTCTGTATACTGATAAAGAACACAGAGAGGAAGGATTTAATGGAAAAGCACCATTCATAAGAACATCAAGAGAAGTGGAAATACTCAGGAATTAAGCAAACATAGGAAGAAAAAGGCCTCTACAAGGAAAACTACAGTGTGCTGTAAAAGAGATTGACAAGGACATCACAAAATAGAAAGATAGAGCCTGCTGCTGAATGGGCAGAGCAAATACAGTCAAAATGGTTATATTTTCAAAACAGATACATAGATTTAATGTACGCTCCAAATACCAATAACATTCCCCACAGAACTAGAGAAAATAATGCTAAAATTCAGAAAGCCATATTAATACACAGAGTTGTAGAAGGCTCAAGTCAACAGCTTCGGATAATTCCAGG
>PVKN010032388.1:0-12271 GCA_004027915.1 Capromys pilorides
CTCCTTCTCCTCCTCCTCCTCCTCCTCCTCCTCCTCCTCCTCCTCCTTCCACCCTCCCCCCACCCTCCCCCTACCCTCCTCCTGGCTGCCGCATTTCCTCTGCACTCTGGTGGTGTGTGGTCTCTGCTCCTCCGGAACCCATAGATGGCAGGGCCTGTACTGTGGCGGGCCTTTTACCTACTAGTCTCTACGTTATAAGTGAGCTCTGGGAAAGCTGATTGAGTTTAATGTGAACCAATGCATTGTATCCATTTTTTACTTGAGGTTTTCATTTGTGCTATTAACCATGATCCTTTTAAGAGTTTATCCCATAAACTGGAATCATTTGTAGGAAAATGGAGGCACCTTGGATCATACTGTTAAATGAAGTAAATCAGACATACAAGCTTAACTTTCACATGGTTTCTCTTATATAAAAAAACCCTAATTACAAATAAAGAGCAAAATAAAAGATAGATAATAGGAAGCAGGAACATGGATCTTTTGCAACAAGGAAGGGGTCCAAGAGATGAAGGGAGAGGGAAAAAAGAATTAAGATGTGTTATGCACATGCACAATCTGCCCATAATGAATTTTATTATGTACTGCAAACACATGTATCCCATACACCTGGGCAAAATGTTGGAAAGAAAAATAGGGAAGCTCATCCATTGTGAGCCAGCACAACATGCCAAGCCCACGTTTTTGTAGAGCAGTTCCCTGGAGATCAAGATCCTACAAGGGAAGATTAGGCCCAATTGGTAGCTAAGGATATTCCTGGTCGTCTGCTCAAAATATTGGGCATTGCGGGAGAACCATGTTTTGGCTAGGTTCTTCTTTAATGTGGTGAAGCGTTACATTAATTGGACAGCTGGGTAAGCCGTTGGGAAGAACTCAGTTAGATAAATAGGACGTGCTCATATTTAGGGAGCACTTCAGATATACTAGGTACCAGCAAGCCTGGGGTGCGCGACTCACCTTGTGACTTTCTGTCCTAGGTAATTCCAGTGGAGAAACTAGTGAAAGGGCGTTTCCAGGACAACCTGGATTTTATTCAGTGGTTTAAGAAATTCTACGATGCAAACTATGATGGGAAGGAATATGACCCCGTTGAGGCGCGACAAGGCCAAGATGCAATTCCTCCCCCCGACCCTGGCGAACAGATCTTCAACCTGCCCAAGAAGTCACACCACGCAAACTCCCCCACAGCAGGTATGTCACCCTGCAATCCTGGAGTCACCGTCAGAAAATTGCTCAGACTCTCCTGCACTTCACCCAGTGCTGATTCTGCATCGCATTCAGTGTTTTAGGGACTTGGGTGGTTTTTATTATTGCGTCTGTCTGGCCACAGTTATCTGTCTTGATTAATTTGTCATAAATGTGACAGTCTTGATTTAAGCTATAAAAAGGCAGAGATAAATATGTTATATCATTGGAGCAGTGTGCTAAAATAATACTCCAGGGATAGCTTTGTTTTTCTTTAGTTTTTCTTCAGAGAAATTTCATGTAGTCTCTGTTAAATTTTTTTTTTTTTTCCGGGATTGGGGTTCAAACTCACAACCTTGCACTTGCCAGGCAGGCACTTGGACCATGGAGCTATTTCCCCGGCCCCTCTCTATTAATTTTGACAAAGTATTTTTACAGCTTTATGGCTGGCAGTATAGGTCATAATGTGAACTGATTTATGTTGTTACATATGAATCATGTGTAATCCTTCAAAGGAAACGGTACATCCTGCCGTCTCTAGAGACGGTGCCAGTGTTTATGTGATAATAGAAACCATACTTTATTTATTTACCCTCTTCCAGAAGGGAGTCATTGGGGTGAACACCTGGAATTTTAAAGTAGGTTATGCTCTTCTGGATGAAAATCTTTCTGAACTGTGAACATCTTCCTATGAAAAACAGGCTTTACCAAGCAAAATGCATGCTTCTATAACTAGGTCATTCCTGGAAACCCAGTTGAGTTTGGGATATTTAAGCCATGTTACCCTCAGAAACCATTTGTGTCCATCCCAAGTGTGGAACCCAGTGTTCAAACTGATAAGTAACTTACTCTTACCCTGCCCATCTTCAATCAGAATAGATCAGAAATGGTTGACAATGCACTCATGGTAGTAATATCTTTGTAATCGTAGTTTTCTTCATTGGTAGGACTTTTTTTAACCCTTATCTTGGTATTTTTGCCTATATTCAAGGTAAGCTGAGACCATTAGAAATCTGGTATTATGTTTTCAAATATATATATATATATATATTCAGATTTTAAATGAATTCTTATTCATCTGATTAAATCAGTAAAAGAAGAGGAGTAGACCACTCTGGAAGATATTTAGGGCAGAAGATTGAATGTTGGTGATGAACCGATACTGGGTAAAAATGGGTACTGGTAAAAGGGAGGCATCAAGCATGGCTTCTCTTTTTTTTCTTTGACTTCTGGCTTTGTGTCACACACCTGGAGGAGGAGGATATTGTTTAGGAAATCCTGAAAGAAAAAGACTTGAGAAGAAATCTTAAGTTTTCTTTAAATGAACTGAGTTGAACAGTGTTTTGTAATGCCTAAGAAGAGATTTAAATAAGTTGTTTGTGTAAATCTCATTAAGCTATAAACTCATCAGTGGACTATACTGAGGAGCATGATAGCCTCGTGGTCCAGTTTCCTTCCTAAAACCCCACCCACAAACACATGAGGCTTGGGAGGGATTTATCTAGATGTAAACATAATATTCTACCTGGAAATCATTTAGCGGGATGATAGAAGGACTGAGTGAAGGAATGAGTTGGGCAGTTTGATCCCCATTTGATTAGTGTTACCCTAGCAGCTATTGTTGTTGTATATTTACTAGTTGACCATGTTTTTATCCACCTCACACCCACCCTATGTTTTGCCACTGGATTAATATTACCTAAGCAACTACACTTATAATCTTATTGACTGGTTATAGTTCGTCCCACCTTAAGCCCCCCTCACCTTGTGGCTTTACTCAGTAACACCCTTAAGAAACAGGGTTGGCAGGCTACCCACATTCCAGGCCCCTACCCCACCCTGTCCCTCTCAGATAGGAGCTTTCTTTCAATAAATTCTTCCTACTCTTTAAAGAAAAAAAAAGAGAAAGAATTGGAGAACAGTAATGGAGATTATTAAGATCCAGTGTTGGAACTGCAGAACAGTGAGCTGTAGACTAAGAAACTAAGCACAGTCTTCAGAAGGATGGAGTGGTACATGAAGGTGGGTGAAGGATGAGGAAACAGAAAATGATGATTGAGAAAACCAGGAAAGCTCAACATGATAGAAGTGAGAAATTTCTAGAAGGATGCTCCACAGTTCTGCATATTAGTTGTGAAAATATCAAATAGAATGCAGCCTGAATATAGGCCAGGGAAATCTGACTCCTGGGAGGTAATTAATAGTCCTTTAGAGAACTGCTCCGTAAAGATTCTGAGCACAGTTGCAGCAATTCAGCAGGTCGTATGGGTTGTGGAAGTGAGCTGGTAAAGCATAAGACACTTCAGAAAAAAAATTTATGGGAAATAAAAACAGTGGTTGGCACAGGGGAAAAAAATGATGGCAGTTTCAGGAATTAAGATTTGGGTACCATTCATTTTTTCCGCTTAATTAGCAATCTGTTTGACATTTTTAATAGTAGGAACTGTTATGGAAAGGGATTTAAAAGACCTCTATTACCTGAAACTTTTAGTGAAATAAATCATGTATTAATTGAAACCAAGACTATTTTTCTTACACTGTCTGACACTAGGAATAGTCAGATCATTAAAGGTAAATGAAAACTAAAAAAAAAAGGAATTAAGATTTGAAGAAGAATGGATGATATTCTTCTTGGTGAGGTTTGCAAGATGGGAGAAAAACCCATGGAGATGAAATAGTTGAAAACAGGAAAAAGATGAGAAATTGTAGGGTCATGAACTTGAAGCTATAAGAGGAAAATAAAGCCAAAGGCACAGAAGATTAAAAGGAAAAAGAAGGATTTGTTTTTCTGGAGAAGAAGCAATGGGAAAGATAAAATAAAAACTAAACCATAAGGAGTGTGGGAAACAACGTTTCATGTCGTCTCATTAGCCACCTACTCTGGTCGGTCACTTGCACTAGGAGCCTGCAGGAGGGGGTGGTATGTCTTTCCCCATCCAGTGGGAGGATGAGAAGGTGAGAAAATCAGGGGTGGCTTAATGTCATTTTCTGTAGATGTTAGTGATGGACACATTGGTCTTGAAACTCAACTGCCATTTTTCAAGTTTGTAGTAGTGAAATGAAACAGACCTCAAAATACTTTTCTTCCATAGTCATAATATTGCCTTAATTTCTTTTAAACTTTGTTCCTACTTTGCTAAGCAGAACTGTCATCATGCTGCCCTGGCCTCATTTTCTAGGAATTCCCTCATCTGTCTTTCCCCAATTCCACATTCCATTTTTGATAGAACGCCCATGAACCTGGGAGAGAAATATACATTTCCCAGAGCTTAACCTCTCAGATGGCAAAGCTCAAGAAACACATTACAGTCAGCAGATAATAAATTTAGGTTTTCATGTTCCAGAAGGCAGCCGTTCCTAAGACTGTGTTCCTGATAACTTTGACCGGGTTTGATCAAAGTTGGTCTTTATCAGGGAGAAGGGATATCTTTCAGAGTCAAATTAATCATTGCCCTTTTAAATAAAATGTTGTAAGGACTGGACAGTGTGAGAAAGTAAAATTATACTGGGGGAAAAATTGCAGCAAAGCACACCTCATATGTAGAAAATCATTGTTAATAAGTGTAACGGAAAAAAGGCTCCTATGTACGCATTGAGACCTTATTTTTCTGCTAGTCCTATATCCAGATTTGGGAGCACAGCCAAGAAAATGTAAGCTAAAGTGTATTCTAAGAGTCAGAATAGGTGTTGTAAAATATGTGCTATAAATTGATGCACTTTACTTGAATTTTCTAAGGTCCGTACTCTTAATTTAGGCATAGCTAGAGTAAACATGAGGATATAGTTTCTCACCACAGAACTTATTAGGACGTGTCTGCCTAAGTACCAAGAAAATGCAGACATAGGCAAATGGAACCAGAAATCCTTACTGGAGAGCTTAGTGTCCTGAGCTCGTTACTTCCTGATCAAATAGATCCCAGTGTCACTTGCCCCTGGTGTGTCTGTGACCCTATAGGCCTCCTAAGTCCTGTCTAATTCTTAGAATTCTATTATACTTCTGTATTTATAGTTTTGACTCTGAACCAGTTCCTGTGTGAACTATTTTTACAGTCTTTCTCGTGGCACCCCTTCCTGTGGTCTGAAGCCGCAGAAGGTCACGTTTCTTACACAAGCCTCGCTGTTGTCCATTTATTGTGGGGCATAAATTAAAGCGTGAGGAGTGCCGGGTCTCTAGGGGACTCACACTTACGTCACGGTCATTCCAGGTCAAGTAAAATTTTTCCAGTCTTTGTTTTTTCTTAGTAAATATTTGCATCACATGTTGATTATACTTCATGTACCTACTCAGCACAGTTTCGTTTTCGTCCTCTTTCCAATTCTCTCACTCCCCTTCTCTTTTGGAAAAGATCTATATCCCTGCTCCCTATTTTCTTGTATTTTGCTTTTGTATTTGGACTTCTCATAAAAGAGAAATCATGTCATATCTAAGCTTATATGTCTGATTTATTTAACATTGTCACCCTGAGCTGCTCTGTTTTTATACAGATAACCCAAGATTGTCCTTTTTATGGAAGAGTAGTAGTCCATTGTGTGTAAATACCATATTCTCTTTTTTCATTCATCTGTTTATGAACATATTAGACCTATTCTAAGATGTAGCTGTGACAAACTGTGCTACTATGGCATGGGCATTCGTGTATCACTGTACAGTCAATAATGGGTAAATTAGAAATCCTGTCTTTAGTGTTTTAGGGAATCTCGATACTGATTACCCTAGCAGTTATACTAGTTTACATTCCCACCAACAGAGGAGCAGGGTTCCTTTTTTTCTGCAGCTTCACCAGCATTTGTTACTTGATTATTTGATGATAACCTTTCTTTCTGGGGTAAAGCAGAATCTCAGTGTTGCTTTATTGTGCCTTTTTTGAATTCTTCCTATACTCTAGATATTTATTCTCTGTCTGAGTGATAGTTGGTAAATTTTTTTCCTGTTTTATAGACTGTCTCTTCACTCTGTTATTCTTTCCTTTTTTGTACAAAAGCTTTTAAATTTAATATGATCCCATTTGTTGATTCTTAGTACTTCTTCTTATGCCAGTGGAAGTTCTCTTCAAAAAGTCCTTTCCTATGTCTGTAAGAGTTCTATCTATTTTATCTTCCAGCAGATTGTTTCTGTTTTAACATTTAGTTCTTCAGTCCATTTTGATTTAAATTTAATGCGTGGTGAGATATACAGGTCTAGAGTAATTCTGGTTCTCTAAGAATTGATTATTTCCTAATTGTCTGCATTAGTCAAAACAAGCAGTGACTCATATAGTCAAAAATAGAAAATACTCTTCAGTTATATTTTGGTTTTAGATTTGGAAAACTTGATTCATTTCACAGTGAATTTATCTAATATTTGCCTTGGATGGTACTAAAATTAACTTGCGTGCCTTGTTACATGTTCAGAGCAGAAAATGGTAGCTCCAGAGCATCTTGTATAATAAAGGGAATAAATTAGAGTGGAAAGCATGATTGTAGAATGGATTGTGCATATGATAATTGAGAGGACTTTGTTTAAATTAGCAAGAAAAGAATTGTGTGTTTACGTCATCCACATCTGCTTAGTCACATACCAGAAGAGATTCGCTTGTGTATGCGATACATGTTTTCCACATATTTGGTACATCCTATTTTTTGTGAAAAGGTGCTAGAGTGTCTGCCATTTCAATGCAGAAAAAACTTTCTGCTATGGGCCAGAGAAGCCGTGGAGTGGTGCCTGTGTGCAGCTGGGTGACTACCTGCACTGCACTCAGCTATGGCATAAGCAGAGATGTCACTAAAGGGTAGATAGATTCCAGGTAAGTTTGGTTCTGAGAAATTGTTTTTGAATTGCTTTTGATCTACTGACCAGAGGGATGCATTTAAATATATTTTCATGATGCTAGCTAGCTGTTAAGTGCGCACATTGATGTGAATCAAGGTATTTATAAATGTGTTGCCACGAGCCATATCTGCAACTTGAGATAGCCGTCTAGGGAGATCCGTTTTTATGTGCGAGCACTTACTAAACTTAAAAGGAAACTCAAAGCCATGGTTTCTATAGAAACTGTAGCTTGGACACATTGCGAATTCACATACATTAAATCAAACTCCAATATACAAATATAGTGTAATGGATTTAGGGCTCTTTTGGGAATTGAATCTGAACCTTCTCCTTTCCTCAGGGACTCCAGTGTGTCGGCCTTAAAATCAAGTTAATGGAAATGTAGAAGAGTGATTTGAAAAAGGAAACAACCTAAGAAGTATAATAGAGTAATAAAGTATTTGAATAATCATGATTAAATTCTTAAACATAGGTTTAAATAAATCCTATCAGATTTTTCAGAAACTGTATTGAGTGTTTAAATATCCTCACTCTCATTGCCTTAATTTTGGACGATCTTAAGGCTGTCGCATAATCTTCAAATATGTATTCATTTGTCTAGCAACATGTGAACATTCAGTAAGCGCCTATAATCTGAATAAGCATCACCTCTCTTACCTTTTGAGGAAAGAACAGTGGTTTGTTTTTTTTTTTTTTAATTTTTGGGTGAGGGGCACTGGGGAAAAGTTTTTAAGATGGAGGGTGAAGAAAAAAAAAAAAAAAAGAATGGAGGCTGAAATATAGCAGTTGAAATGGTTTTTATCCTCATTCTGATCTTGATTTTATGGCCTAAAACAGTGTCTTCTCTTTATTATATCACGTGCATGTGCAATGAATGTGTGTTTTGCAGCTGTGAAATTGGGTGCTGTTATTAAGATCCTCTATAATCTCAGTAGATTTGTTTTGTTTTGGAGGAAGGTAGGGTTGTTGTTGGTGTTGTTTTGGTCTAGCTCTTAACAGTTGCTGCAAAGAGGGTGTTAGATATTCCTGTATTGATTATGGAGTTGTCTGTTTCTCTCCCTTTAATTCCATTCTGTTGTTGTAGCTGTTGTTGTTTTTGGATGCATACATTTATTATTAAGTCATCCTGTTAAATTGATGATGTTTTTGAAAATGTTCTTTGTCTTAAGTCTGTTTTAACTGATAATGGTCATTCTAGCTTGTGCATACTGTTTGTGCTATCTTTTTTTGCCTCCAAAAGTGACATTTATTAAAAAAAGAAAGAAAGAAATTGACAAGATGTCCATCCCTTAGCTCCCTTCCCTCCCACCTCCAGCTGCTCCTCAGCCACCCAATGTTGAACTCTAGTTGAGACCAGGCAGTAGGGCAGCCCTTCTCAGATAAGGTCAACAACACTGAGGGGCATCTCTTCAATGGAAGAGTTTTAGAAAGTCTCAATGTCTTGAAGAGTCCTTTTGTCTTCTGCCACCATATTAATAGCTACACCCTTACAGCCTAAGCAGCTTCCATGACCAATTCTGTGGATGAGGTTTTCTCTGTTCATTGGAAGATCATAGTTGATGACTGCAGAAACCTGCTGCACACCAGTACCTCTGGCCAGCAGATCAGTGGTAATCAATACTCTGATACCAGACCAGAACTCCCTCATGATCACATCTCGTATCTTTATCTCCGTGTGTCCATATCTCCACGTGTGGCAGAGACAGTGACGTCTTGGACATACATCTTCTCTGTGAGCCAATCAACCTTCCTTCGACTGCTGGTCAGGGTTTCATACAAATCAAATAACATGTCCAGCTTCCATTCTTCTTGTTCCACATTGATGTAGAATTGGCAGATACCCTCCAGGGTCAACTGTTCCTTCTTGACAAGAATCCGAATGGAGTCTCTCGTGAACTTCTTGGTCACGTCTAGCACAGCAGAAGGCATTGTGGCTGACAACAAAACCACCTGGGTGTTGCTGTTGAGCTTTTGGAATATGTCATAAATCTGGTCCTTGAGTCCATGGCTCAACATTTCATCAGCTTCATCTAACACAGACGTCTTGATGTATTTGAGAGACAGTTATCTGCACTTAAGCTTATCAAACACAGGGACAGGGGTTCCCACAATGAAATGGGGAGCTTCCATCTGCAGCTTCTGTAGCTCAGCACACACAGTGGTGCCACCACAACTGGCATGACATGAGGCGCCCCTGCAGTCTCCTGATACCATGACCAGCTCTTGTATGTGCTGAGCTAATTCTCAAGTGGAAGCCAGCACCACAGCCTGGGTAGCCTTTAGATCTAACACAACGCATTGCAGATTTGTTATGGCAAATGTGGCTATTTTCCTAGTCCCAGACTGAGCTTGAGCAGTCACATCGTAACCCTTGATATAAGGAAGAATGGCACGCTGCTGGATGGCAGAGGGCTTCACAAAACTATAGGCATGGATGCCATGGAGAACAGACTCTGAGAGGTTCCTGTGGTGGAAGCAGTCAACAATCTCATTCCAGCTACTCTGGATGATGCCTTCAGGCTCCATCCATCTGGACCATTGTCTTGAGATCAGGAATCCTGACTCATAGATGTGATCCTTAGAAACTAGAGAGACAAAAAAACCCCACAGAATTTCAAACAAGATGATAGGAAATCAGCAAAGATTATTACATTGCATATTGTTATCTTCAGAGTAGTTGCCCAAGACGTAGATATAGAAACTGATCAAACAATTAAGCATTGACTGTTGCTTTCAATGAACTGATAGAAATTAGTATAACTGTCTCAACTATCTTGTCTATACATATATCTTTTTTTCTCCCTTCTTTTCTCTTCCCCCATCCCAGTTGCTCTTTCCTTTTGAGCAGTTTCTTTCCTTTTCACTGTCTCTATTGTACCTTTTGGATGCACATACTGCGAGTATGGTGTGAAAGACTCATTAAAATGTGTTTCATAGGTAGGATATAATTGGATCTTGTTTTTTTATTCACTTTGGTAATCTCTGCTTTTTAATTGGTGTTCATTTGTATTTAATGTAATTACTGATATGGTTGGATTTAGAACTAACAATTTATTGGCGGAGGGGCAGGGGAAGGGTTCTGTCTTTGGCTATTTCTCCTTTCTTGTTGTCCTCTAGATTAAAAAATTAAAATTTAATTTTAATTATTTTTGAACTGCCTCTTTGGATTAATTTTTTAGTAGCTACTCTAAGAGTTATATATTCTTACCTTTTTACACTGTTATTATAAACCTTATGAAAACTATGGAAACTTTACAAAAAAAAACCCTCACACATTGACCTTTTGATATTTTTGTCATATGTAGTAAATTTCCATGTTTTATAATCCCCACAAAACAAATGTATAACTTTTGCTTTAAACTCATATTGCTTAGCAATGATTTTGAGCTCTGAAAATGTGTGTTGTTGTTTTTTTCTTCATTAAGATGTGTAGCATGAGGGTCAGGGAGATAACTCAGCACACTAAACATCTGCTTAGGCAAGCACAGGGACCAGGGCTCGATCCCCAGCACCACAGGCTGCACCAGCCCTGGAACCCAGGGCTTACCAAGCCAGCCACTGAGTCTGGCAGTGGTGGCAGATGCCTGTAATCCCAGTGCTGGGGAAACTTAGGACGATCACTGTAAGTCTGAGCTACATAGTGGGACCCTATACCAAATAAATAAAATTTTAAAAAAGAATAGCTAAAAAAATGTATAGTGTGTATAAAATGCAGACTTAAAGACTTAACGACTTCAAAAATAAACCTCTAATTTACATCGATTACATGTAAGAATCATATTATTGGTATATTTTCATATATTAAAATCAGTCTTTTTAACTGTTTTGATGTGTTCATAGAAAATGTTAAGTTATTTGTAGTGCATATATTTCTACTAGGCAGTATTGCATTAAACAGCTTGTGTCATAAAGAATACAAAAATATCTATTTTTCATATTTTTGCTATTTATAGTTTCATTTCTGAACATCTGAGCTCCCTGCTGGCTTCCTTTCTCCCTTCTTCCTTTTTACACTGAAGAACATTTAATATTTATTATCCTGCTTCAGTGGTATACCACCTTGAGCTGTATCATGCCACTATGTCACCTTACAGTGCTCGTTCATGATGCCGTATCACACCTAGTTTTCCTTTTTCTGTATACATTTATATTCTTAAAAACAGTTTTATTAGAAAACAGTTTTATTTTTTCCCTCTTTAGTTACTTTAAAGATATTATCCACTTTCTGTGCCTACAAGTGTATTTTATAATATGGCCAACTCAGTCTGCCCTGGGGGAGGGGCTGGCACAGCATGTGGGGCTGGGGATAGAGTTGCCTAAGCAGGCGCTTTAGACCCCTGAGCCATCTCACTGGCCCTGTCACTCTAACTACCCATCTCCCGCATAAAATACAGGATAAAGACTATCTTTTGCTTCCATCAACGTGGCTGTGACATACCTACTCACATAATTTTATTTGAGTTAAGTTTCCATAAACTTGCTAAATCTATACATTTATGTATTTGGAAAGTTTGTAGCATTATTCTCTCAGTTCCATTCTGTCTGTCCAACTCTTTTAGGATCTATTTATCCATGTTAGAGCTTTAAAATCATACAAGTTTCTTGATTAGTGTTCTTTTTTTCAAAGTCTTTATTTCCTCTGTAAATTAAATGTTTTCTATTGATATATCTTCAGGTTTATCCTCTCTGTGCCCAGGCATCTCCATTCTACTATTGAATCGAATTTTTACTTTAGCTATAGTACTTGGCAGGTTTTATTTTTTCTCCACCAAATTAGCCTACCTTTTCATTCCTTGTGAGCATATTTTCTTCTAACTCATTATGATCATATTTTCCTTCTAGTTAGCTGATCACGTTTATGGTAGCGTCTTTAAAGTTTTTGACTGCCTATTCCATTTTCCTGGCCTCCATTGCTTATCTTTTCCTTTCAGACTATAGCACATTTTCCTAGTTCTTCATCATCAAATAGTTTGTATTATATCCTGGATTTTGTGCATGTTAATGTTGTAGGGACCAGATTTTGGTGCAGAGAGTGTTGATATTTTTGATTTAACAGCAATGTATCCAGAACCCAATGGGAACGTACTCAAGGGGTCCTAACCTTGGTATCAGTCCTGTGCTTTTATACAAAGATTCCTTTTCCTTATTATTGCTAATATATAATTCTCCGTTTGAGAAAGTTCACCCTTTAACTACAACCATTGATTTCTATCCCGAAGACTCTAAAGAATGCATTTCCCCATGTCTGCTCTTCAGACCAGTACCATTCATGATGGC